>JAQQZZ010028176.1:0-10848 GCA_030265115.1 Mopalia vespertina | reverse complement strand
TCCTACCCCCCCCCCCCCCCCCCCCCACTCTCTCTCTCTCTCTTCCTCTCTCACAAACACTTTACACCTAATTTCACCACCCTTGTTAATGTCATACACTAAAAGGGTATTATACTCAAGTTTATGGTACACTAAAGGGTAGTAAAATACATAAACTAGTTCTGATGCAGGGCATTAAATGGGTAGTTATATACTCAGGTTTGTGGTACATTAAAGGGTAGTCAAATAAATTCACTAGTTCTGATGCATGGCATTAAATGGGTACTTTTATATACTCAGGTTTGTGGTACACTAAAGGGTAGTCAAATAAATTAACTAGCACTGATGCAGGGCATTAAATGGGTAGTTATATACTCAGGTCTGTGGTACCCTAAAGGGTAGTAAGGTCAACTAACTATAAATGCTAATGTAGTGCATTAGAATGCCATAATGGGTACATGTAGTATTCTCAGGTTTCTGAAAGATTATTGTATTATTGTCAGGTTTCCAGTTTTCTTTGTAAGGGTAATATATTCAGGTTTCTCTAGTATTCTCAGATTTCTTGTAGATTCAATGTATAGTAATCCATGTTTCTTGTAGATTCAAGTATTGTATTCTCAGATTTATTACAGTATATAACATGCCAATATACTCTGGTTATTGCTGATGCTAAACACTTTAATATAGAGATTGTTTTCTGGCTCTGGTGCAGTTGAATTTTGGTGAGGGAAGTTTAAAACAATGTTATATTAACCTTGTCACATGATACATATTTTCCCATATATTCTGGGTCACTGAGAGCACATCAGTATGTGATACTATAGAAAGTCTCGGATTGGATTGGGCAAGGACATGCAATGACAAATGGATTTCAAAATCTTAATAGGGCATATGGAATTTGGTTAGATTTCATTTGTTTATGTCTATCATGTCAATAATTTGGGCAACAATTGTTTACTCTCCAAGCAAACAATAGGCTTTAAATTTGAACTTTTGTGAATGCTACATGTACCGGTAGTAGTAAGTCTTATCAAAGTGATGATCACCGTGAAAGGATAAAATGAACAGTTTGTTTACATTATTTTGTTAATTGTTTTCTTATGCTTTGGCAATTATGGCTAAACATGCTTCCAGAATAGATGCTAGCAAGATATATTTCACTTAAAAAGACAAATTGGGTAGGTTTAGGGCCCTTATTGGTGGTGCCTAAACCCTTTTGAACCAGTTTGAAATCTAGTATCAGGTTTGAGTATTTTTTTAGGTGGTTGGTTGTTTGACGTTGATGATAACATATTCCTAACCAGTTCAAAGCAGGGGGGAGGGGGGCAAACACTGAAGTATTTGGGGGGAATTAAAAGATAGACATTTCTCAACATGTGTAATTGAATCTTGAAAGAATTTGAATGTGTAAGTATGCTGAAGTTTTGAAGACCAGGGGTTAGACTTGGGGTATATATATGATAGGATCTGATAGATAAGGATAGTAAACCATGGTGCTAGCAGGAGTTGTGGGAGCCCTGCAGTCAGTCACCCCTGACAGATTCAGATAGCAGGCTTTGCCACATATATCACATCTCTGAGATTCTAAAACCACTATTAAACCATGCATATGTCTCCTTTAGATAGGAAAAAGTTAGAGTGGAAAATGTTTTTAAATTCTAGCACCTGTTGGCCTCTTGAAAAGGTTTTAAGCAGCATGTGGTCTTGTGTCAGTTCACACAACTTTATTGCAGCGCTTCCTTCTTCTGCCTGTCACCCCTGTGTACTATTGACTCTGACATAGTGGACTCTTCCTGACCTAGATTACTCTCACTGAAGCTCCTGTGGATTAGTTGATCACTGCAGAGGGTGTAGGGGGGTCAGTAATATTTCCAGCATTTACCTACAACAACTGGCAGTGTTGAATCTACATGACTTACTGCAGCCAGCCTGCGAAAGTTAGCCATTTGTTTATAAGGAGTGAAAGTCTTGACAGGGTGATTGTGTATGGAAATCTTGCCTCACAATGAAGTAGTTAGACACTGGGATTACTGTGACAGCTGGAGTATTGGCTCATAGCTGAGCAACAGGGTGTTCAGCTTTCTCTCTCATTTGTGATGTGTGCTCAATGACTGATCAGTGATATCCGTTAAATAAGGGTACGTCAACTTGTATCATGAAAAGCTGCCTACTATCAACTTACCTCTTGAATTTCTATGATGTTATACAGCAACTATAAAGTCTGGATCTATCGGGAGGGCTGCACAGTTGGCCTACCTTTTTGAATTGTCTTTATTTATTGTGAACTATCAAAGAGAAGCTTTCATTTAACTGGTAGTACATTAGCACACTTCTGTTGAATCATCGGACTGCCTATATACTTACCTGTACCTTAGGACATGTAGCATTGCTGTTGAGTTTACATAGGTCTACGTGTCTACCTGTTGTACTAAACCAGGCTGTGTAACTCAGGGGGGAATATAGGCTGATAAGCCAGGCAGTGTTCATACATCTACCAACATTATAGTATTGACATATTTTAATTTTCAACAAAAGACATACTGTATCTGAACTGACAGGCTGACTTGAATTGATTTGTTGCATATATCTACATATGCATGGATTTCTTGTGGTTTGTCCTTGTGTAAAGTCACCTGAGGTTTTAGTCACAGTCCACTACTGATTCTTGAAACTAACTCACATTTAAACCACAGTATCAGCTTATTATCAGCTTCGCCTTATTGAGCTTTGATTACGTATGAAGATTAACCCAGTTATAAAGCCAGCATTTTGTAACTAGAGAATTGTTTTATGATAAGTCTGCTGTCTAGCCACACCTCCACTTCAGTAATATTCAACAGGTGAGAAGCCCAGGTGAGATTTAACGACAGCTGCCTTAAGGACATGTGTTTGTTGAAGAAGAAGCACTAAACAACTCTAGACCTATCAGTATGAGATGCTCCTGTTAACTCGATCAATGTGAACTGTATTAGCCTAATCTATGAGAATTCCGATCAACATACTGTTGTGGATAAACATTAATTTTTGTTAAATGTTATCCATATAAAACCTAAACAGGATGTAGTGTAATTCTAGGAATTCATATTTCCCATAGAAAAAGAGAGTGTTAAAACCCTTGTTTTAATGTCACCATCGTATTGGACATTTTTAATAATCTGATTTTAATGATTCTCGGAACATTTATACAGGAAGCAGGGATTCATAAATCTGCTTACGTCAATAAATTTTTGATATTTCGGATTTATTGTAAACAAAAGTAATTAATATTTTGGAAAAGTTTCATGTTATACTTCCTCAGAATCGGGAAGATAACTATAAAGCGAGATTGTTGTAGCTTGATATATTTGTCAGTGGAATCGTACTAACTGGCTGTATGAATGCTGATCACGCTCAACACACTGTAGCAAAGTGACTGTTGACAGAATATTGGTTTTGAGAGAACTCTTCTTTTGTAATTTATTTAGCCTTTGAATGCCCCTGCAATGTTCCCTTACAACTGTTAGGAGAGGTGTGTTCATCTTACCTTGATTGACTCAGATGCAGCTCTCTGCTTAGTTCAGACACTGTCCCAGTTAAGGTTCAAGCTATGGTACATAAGTTTTTCTTACAATTACCTATGCCTGTGAGGAGTTTTATGGATTCACACCTGAGAAGAAATATATTCTGAATTTATTAGTATATGTGTCCGCCATTATAATCGGACAAAACTAGTTTGTATCGTTGGAATAGTTACAGAACAAAAAAAAGTTTACCTGTCATTCACCGACCATTGAACATAACTTAACTCCAGTGAATCATTGTTTAACTGTGGATTTGTTCCCTTGATCATGGCATCATTAGTGGTGGAATCTAAACGGGATTATGGAACGGGCACCTTCTCCAGAACCTCCTCATTTAGAAGATCAAAGCGAAAACAGGGACCTTTCATTCGTAAGTTATCGGCACATTTTCATACTTTATCCCTTCCTTAATGCATTTTTTATTTTGACAGGTGTAAAACAAATAGCAAGACTTCTGTTTTGTAGTTGAATTGTGAGTGATGATACTGTTGTATTGGTATAAAATAATGTACTTGTATGCTTTAGAACTTCTTTTAAAGGATTTGGTCGATTGTAATTAGATAAGCACTAAACTACATGTACGACACAACATTGATTATACTGTTTTAAGTAAGCATAATTTGGGGATAATTGGGAAATAACCCTGCCTGATAATTTTTTATAATTGGCTTTAATATGGTGGTATAGTGGGCATCCCTTATATATTTCAACCCTCTGCAACCTGACACATTGACTATTAAATTCAAATGCAGGCTGCTCATTTTATTGTGAGTGTGCAGTAATTGCTGTGTTGAAATGTGACTGACACTGTATTTAGGATGATTGAATCCTCATGCCTCCTCCTACATGTACATCTCTTCATTTCATGTACTTTTCAAGTTTCACACATATCACGTCACACAACATTTCTCTGACAGAAATAAGTGGAAAACTTCGACAAACTCTTTGTGAGTTAATAATGAAATAGAGAAGTCTGTCAGCCAGTGTGTGTGGTACTGGCTGGCCTTCAAGCTTTTAGATTAGGTGACAAAAAAATAACACCCCACAAATATTTAGTAAGTTAAGCAAGCAGTAAGCATGTGTATTCTGCCAATCCTCTCAAATTTTGTTGATAAATTTAAATAATACAGTTTTGCTAGTTTTGAGAATATTTTAACATATAAACAAAGAAATTAATGTCAACTCTGATGCTTTATAACTGAAAAAAAATCTTGTTGCCTCTCAAAGTCCTTTTTAAAAAACGTCGAAAGGAGTCATTTTATGGACAAAATTGTAGGGGATCTAGGGATATGAAAAGAGTCATGTCCTGGCTGATGTATCTATTCTGTGGGATAAACCCCAGTTTTATACATGTACTTCATCTCACCTTTTTCTTCTTGGCCAAGTTTTTGCTCATTATTTATTTTCACCAAAAAATGTAAAACTCAGAAACATTTATTACATGTAGCACATGTTTTTATGCGGACTTGATATTGTCATGTTCAATTAATGGATATGGGTGTATTTCTGTCTGATGAAACCTTATCAATGAAACATTTTATTTCTGTCTAAGTTTACAATCCTTGCTTATTTGGTCAGGTGTCCAACGTGTTGACCAGATGAAATGTAATGCTCTTGTTATATACACATTCCTGTTTTACTAATTTGTCACAATGTCTTTATTAAATGTTTGTAAACAGTGGTCAGGGATTCGTAGAAGGCAATTTCTTTAGGCCCTCTGGCTAAGGGCAGTTTGTTTTAATAGTAGCAATGCTGTCTTAACACTGGAGGAGAATTAACTTTCCAACATTATGGAAACACTTCACATCTTGGTTATGCTAGTGTCATTTATTGTTGGAATAGACCGATGTCATATAAGTGAAATACCCTTTAGCATGGCTTACATGTATAATACCAACCAATCAATTAAGCAATTTCTTTAGTACCTTTTACTGATAACTGACTGTGTATTCAGCCCCCAAGGCCTCCTCTGTTATCTTTTCCGGCATAAATTAACCTTAAAATCGGTCCTCTAAAATTTTGTGAGATAACCTAACATTGCATTTTTCCTGGTTTGCTGATACACTGTACATAAATGTGCCTTGCTGAAAAATAAAGCAAAATTGCTTTAAAACACAATCTTCATTGATTATCTGATGACAAAATTTGTCATAATCTGCGACAGTAGCAAAATGCAAATACGGACAAAGACTACAAACAATTTGGGAAACCTATAAATCCGTCCTCCTAACACAGGTCAGAGCCCCCCCAATACAACTTCCACCTATCCATGGTGCATTATGCATGTATCAGAACAAGAACATAAATATACAAATTAAGATGTACATTTATGTTCACAAACATTTTATTAAACAAATGTTGAGCATTTTTACTTCTTGAACACTGATACATTAAGCCATATCATGAACCACCAATCTTGAACACTGATACATTAAGCTATATCATGAACCTCCTATCTTTAATGTATCCACTGCCCTCTTTAATTTTCATAATTCTGTAATTTGAATGATATACATGTATTAATATTCTCATTTTATTCTGTAATACATGAAGACGGTCCACGAGTTATATCTGTGTTTTAGATACATATAGGTCAGAAAGATAGACATTGACATTGAAACGAAGTTGCAATGAGCTGTTACAGTGTTTGAATAAATATAAAGAATACTTGTTTACGGATTTGTTTCTGTCTACTGCATACATTTTTCTTTTGATAAATTATAAGCTTACAACTTTCAGGTAGTTTAAATAGAGAATACGTTAACTCCTAGCACACACATAACCAGTGGACTGCTGTGTATACCTGTATATAGGTGTACCTTTAGCTAAGTATATTTGCATTCAACCAGTATCTACAATGTAGTACGTGAATAAAATAAATATAAATTAACTCATAAATATTAACATCGATTAACTAGCCAAATAATTACCATTAGTTATCATCATTTACACTGAAATCTACCTTGGCCTTTCTTAAAACAGTATGAGATACTTGTACTTTTAACTTGTGAAATATTACAGGTCATTTGTAAACAGTTTTGAAAAAAAGATACACGTTGTATCTATGTTGTAATGTGCTATGTTTGCAAAGGACACTGTTGACTTCAACCTAAAGCTAAATACATTTTTAAGTTTTATATGCCAGTTTACTTAAAGTTAATGTATTAAAGGAAATAAGTAAAGGAATAAGTCTGTTTGCATGTAGTTAATAAATCTATTTATATCCATTCTCCTGAATGTTTGAAAGTTAAGCATCATAGTCTGAAAGGTGTTATGAATGTACAGGTGTGTTTAATTGACTCTATGGCGCTAAGATGATTCTCATTCCTAAACAGGTAGATGTCTGTGTAATAAAGCAGATGTTAATGTTATATTCACCTGGCAGCCTCTAAATAAACATATGCCAAGGTCTATTTATGGCTTGGGTTTTTTTTACTTACATTCATGTGTATATGTGCTTTACCTGTATTTATACAAAAGGTGGCTAGAGGGAGCTGCCTGTTGTCCAGGTTTCCCTCAGAGCTAAGGATCAAGATGAAGCTGAGCTTTTGTGCCCATGGTTGTCTTGTCTTTATCTGTTGCCAGTGATGTCTCCTGCTTACAAAAGGATCTTCATGTTGCCCTGATGGCCTTACAGGGGCAACACAAAGCCTTTCTGTGACATAGTGTCTATGTTTCGTCCTCTCTTTGTTGGCAGTAATGTCCGGGGTGGTTTCCTTCACCCATTCAGGCATTGGTCTCACGCGGGGTCATATGAGCAATATAATAATATTAAAGGTAAACCATCAGCTGAGTAAAATAACTTAACCCCAATCTAATAAACAATATCTATACATGTCAGCTTTATTATAGTTCTTTTGAATACCTTCCTTTTTCACCTATATAATTGAAATTTTGGATTTCAATACGGACTATCTCTATATTTCAGAACTAGTAACATGTACCTTTGTAAATCAATTGAAATGATTACTTTTCTCCCTCAACCTAAAGGTATATAGATTATATTTTAAATAAGCACCTAAAAGGAAGACAGCATACATATATTTCCCCTTTATATTTACCCTAGACTTACATTTGACATGAGTTACTTCCTAATAGCTGGCTATTTACTCAGTAAGGTGAGTCTGGACAGATGAGAGTTAGGCTAACCCAACACATGGCCTACCTGTCTCTACAAAACCAAACAAAGGTTAAATGTTAAGCACTAGGGGATTAGCATGTTTTTGTTATCAGCCGTATAGGTCAATCCTGAGTTTAACAAATATATCAATGCAAAGGATCTTTGTTATTTTACAAAATTGGTTGTTTCTGAAAAAAAAGTTATAAGATCTGTTTGAATTAATATTGTCCTTAGCCCATTAGGCTGGATATAGTGAAGTATGGAACTTTGGCTGGAAAACACATACACATGACTTATTGGTGAAATAACATTTAATAGGTATAAAACTTCAGTGAATCATTTTTTAACTTATTTTGGTCAAATATATGTAGTTAGTAAGCATTTTATATGTTATGGTGAGTCACACGATGTGGCTCCGGCAATCGCAGGGGTGGTTTTTATGAGATTACCTCTCGGTTTACCACTGTAATGAGGCAAAGAACAGTGTGAAGTGGACAATCCATTGTCATATAAGTGGAATACCCTTGAGTATGACATTAAACCCCAATAAAACAAACAAACAAAACAATATATGTTACATGTGTTGGCCATGACCATATCTGTGTGTAATTTCCTCTGTTAATTGATTACCATTATGGCATGTCATCTGTGGAGTACTGCTTCCCTATTCTCATAACAGTCACATAACAGTTCCACTATGACTACACCCTATTAAAGAAACATCTATGTTTTTAGATGATGTCACTTCTTTCTGTCTTTGAAACTCTTTTTTTGATGTAGTTAAAACATCCTATTAGTCAAATTTGACTGTTTTTCTAATTAATATGAGTTCCATTTTCTGTCCAAATTATTACCCCATTCCAGTACATGCACATGTGGTATTTATTGAGAAATGTCACTGCTGACAGAGCTAAAGCCTTTACCAGGCCATGGAGACTAAAGGGAAGTTATGTCAGTCATTATAAGATTGCTCAACTTCCTGTGGACTTTCATTAGGTAACACTGCTCCAGTGGGTAGTCACTTTAATTCATTGTGGCAGCCACTTAAGGGAAGGCTGTCTGGTTGGGTAATACTATAATGGCTATACTCTGACCATGCCAGGCTGAGGAAAGAACCCTATGGAAGTTGGGTAATGTTCTTCCTTGTGGGAAATATGGTTGGTTGTGAATTTAACTCTGGTAGTACATGTATATGCCCCCCAACCCCAATAAAAGTTTGAATGCCTGCTATAAAACTGAAAATATTAGATAGTTATAGTAAAACCTAGCTTATGCATGAGTCCATACATTACATGGACATGTACCAAAGTGTAGTACTTATAATCCTGTACCACTGCAAGATAACTAAAAATATTAATGCCAATGGAATTTGTCCTTTATGAAGGTCTTTATAAAGAATTCAAAAGGTTACATTTGTGCTTGCACTTGTGTTCTATAACTTATATTATTCCTCAGTTTCCCTCAATAGCAAAGCAGCACCTATACCTTGGTGATTCTGATGGGTAAATTGAACAGGGAACTGTGGCATATGGTCAAAAGACTAATCAAGCCACTGAGTAGCTTGTTCCCTAGATATCACTGAACTGAATGCTAACCAGTTTAATACTGTTAGGTTAGAAAACCAGAAATAAGTCTAGCAATCTCAGATTTCCTCTAAATTAGTGTAACTTTTTGCAGAAAACTTTAATAAGTGGCTATGAATTCAGATTCCGATAAATTTGCCGTCTATTTGCAAATGTATCTCTTTGGTTTAGAACTTTAGATAATGGAAAAATTATTTAGATAAATTTAGCATTCAGTTACAGATAGTGCTTCTTGGTTTAAGCAATTTTTACTAAACATTTAATTTTCTATACTTGTAAGATGAGCTTAGTGTGTTTCAAATGTTTTTTCTTCCTCTATTGAGCAAAGTATAGTCAAACTTTCTTGTGTTTGTATAGAGACACCACATGTGGGAATAGAGAAATGTATCGGAGAATGTATCCAAGTGTAAGTGTTCTAGAACTGCTGCAGGCTCTATCCACACTGTAGGTGACACATTGTAAAGGGTTGTTAATTGTGCCAGTCTGCCTCGTTTAATGGTTGTCGGGCCCTTAGGCCCCATGTTACCCTGTCTTAGTCTCCCTTGGAAGACTAGATCCCCTAATGATTTTCATCTTTCGCGACTAAAAAAATATAAATTTTGTGACACACTTACAGTGTTTGAGTATGAGTGAACAATTCATTACAACATTGAATTGTTAAGTCAATTGGCATAATACACTCTTATTCTCTATCTTTAATCTTAACATTTTTTTATGCAGTATTAGTAATAGATTTATAAGGGGATTTCAAGAGAAATTTACACGGATTCCAGACAAAAGTGCCTCTCTTTAACAAAACAATTTAAGAGAGGCTGCTTTAAGGTAGACTAACTGGTTACAATTGAAGAGAGAAGGAATGTATGTTAGTGTTTAGATCCTGTCACAGTGAGTGGAAACAGACTTTAGAAAGGGCAGTTAAGTTCATTACAGGGACAGCTATGGTCTGCTTAGTATGGGGCTTCTTAAGCCACTCCAATCACCAAACAAAGTAACCACATTGCAGAATGTCACACTGACCTTGGATATAATAATTATAATATGTAAACTATCTTAAAAGACTACAACAAATAATCCATGACCAGCATCTTTTGTTATTTTACCATATTAATTTTATTTCTGAGGTCAAATTCTGCTTTCGTTTTATATCTTTAATACCTACTCAGTATTGCAACCAGCCTGTCACCTTATGAACAGTAAGCTTAATAACAAATGCCAGATGGTACCCTTGTTAATACTGTAATTCCCTTTGATATTGTCCATAAGAACTGTTAGATGAATGTTAAATCTGATTTTCTTCACACCGGCTATTTTTGGCATGATGCTTTGTAATTCTCTCAATTCACCATTATTCATATGAATGTTGAATTTGATCTATCTCCACCACTCTATCTGTATTATAGTTAACATGACCGTCTTCATTGCAAAATCACATTGTCTGCTTAGCTTTATGATAAATCTGATTGTTATCTCACTACATGCAAATGAAATTCTAATGAGATAGCTAGACTAAGTTAAGGCAGTATCCTGCCAGTACTGTCCCCAATAATTTGACTATCGTATTAAACACCAATCAATCAAATTGACCAATATCTCCATGCCTGCTCCA
>JAQQZZ010028165.1:0-10848 GCA_030265115.1 Mopalia vespertina | reverse complement strand
CGTTATCAAGTATAAAGTGTAGGTATGTTAGCCTGCCTTCCAAGTCCACCCTATGCAAAATGCCAAGGACTGAATGTTTCGCTTGAATGAGCCATGCATGGTCATACGTTTAGCACGTTGAACCTGTCTGAAAAGCATAACGGTGAAGCCATAATACGGTCGGATAATGTAATTTTGTAACCATCAAGTACCATCTAGCTTGTTAACGCAGACTCAAACTTTGACATAAACCAGCGCCATAGCGTTCTTCCCAGGAAGTATTGTGCCAGATCTCTTTTCTTAGCCACAGTCACGGGAAAATCCAGCTGCTTATATATGTGTAATGTGGGTCAATACAAAACACAATTGACAATTTTTTTTTTTAATTGAGAACAATTAAATTTGTTGGTATAGCTTTACAAAGACTTGTATCGTTCTGTAGCAGTACGACATCATTACATAGTCCAGGTGTTTTATACAGCTGCAAGTTGCCTGGCAACAACAGCACAATTTTCGATAATGTCCGACTAGTGAATGTGTATATTAACCGTCATTCGTTGTCGAACAGTTGACTATTTTTGTCATCTATAAAAAAACCCACAAATTTTGGTATTGTAATTGATATTGCTTCATACCCTCAATTTGATTTATCTAAACAAATAAGTGTGAATTAGTCAAACTTTATTAATTAACGATTTGTAACAGTTTGGGTTTAAGTATATATTGTTGGAGAATGAACGAAAGAAACAGATTTTTAAAAAAAGGCCATGTATCAATCAAGGCTGTCCGACTTTCCTTAGAATGACTATACGGTTTTCAAAATCCTCGATTTTTGTCTAGGGTTTATATTTAAACTCGGGATTGACTTCTACATTTGTGAGATTTACGTTTGAATAGATATGTCCTAATAAATTATACCCTTATGCTACACACTGATAGCCTAAAACGGATTAGAAACCATGAGACAAGCCTCCTACCTGATAACACAGGCATCACGAGGCCATCGAGCACAATATAGCCAATATTATTTCCCTTACTCTGTATTATCACCATTTAATATACACTTCTGAATTGCCGGCGAGAGGCCTACGTTAAAAACAAACCAACGGTCCACCATCCTTCTCCCCTTTACCGATAGACGATTAGAGTTGTCGCTTGTCGTTTTAGAAATGTCAATCTTTCGATAGTGTAATCTCGCGTGAACAAAACTTATCTCGCGTTTAACTCGACCACGAAAAGAGAGTCTGGTAGTATTGCAGCCAAGAAATTTAAAAAATCTAATGGCTGTCATATGGCCGGGCACAAATCCTATATTTGTATTCAGTCCGTACTTGAGAAGACGTTTAGCAAGCAACTGCGAGTCAAAAACAATTCACGCTTCAAAACAATTCGTTATTTGCCTTTTAGCAAATGATGGATTGCCTCACATGTGAGGCACTTGATAGAAATCGAAGTCGCTCCGGTGTT
Organism: Mopalia vespertina; assembly: GCA_030265115.1. NCBI lineage: Eukaryota > Metazoa > Mollusca > Polyplacophora > Chitonida > Mopaliidae > Mopalia > Mopalia vespertina. The sequence goes on along the minus strand of JAQQZZ010028165.1, from coordinate 9,402 downwards.
TTGCACAGTCCGGCTTCAGCAGATCTTGGAGTTAATATAATTCTTCGCTTGGTCCCTTGCCATTGACTCGCTGTTTTAAAATACGGACTGAATATTTTTCAATTTCATCAAACAAGTTTCAATTTTCATTTTCACTCAAATCCAACCAGGGTGGCACGAGAGGTTTAGTGGCGGAAGGCACAATAAAACACATTAATTATGATACAGTGCATTTAAAAAAGCAGCCACTTTAGAAAAAGACATAACATTTTTTCATGCAAATAAAGATTGAATTTGGAAAACGCTTGGCTTCTTTGGCATATGTTTTGGAAAATATTGTTTTCGAATTGTTTGTTGAGCTGGGCACTCTACAAGAAAATGGTTTTCATCACCAACTGCACTTTTGTCGCATTTAGTACATTTTCATCCAGTTTCTACAGGTAACTTATGATTAGAGGTAACACATTAATAAGAGCATTTTGGGGTTTTTTTATTTGAGATTTGTTAGTACGCAAATGGGAGAAAATCACATTTAAACATCTGATACGAAATGTCTTTAAATCATGCCAAAATGTCTGCATGCCATTCTTTAATTGATTGATCTTTTAATCGATCATCTAGAACATTTACAAAATTACATGGAATGTTAACACCTTGTGTTTCCCAAACATAACTGAAACCGGTATTGCACAGGATAGATTTAATTTTATCAAACCATTTAAATTTATATTGGCTTGAGAGTTTAAATACAAATTGGTATATTACGTATGCGATTTTTGTATTTTTTCCTCTGATAATTCGAAGCCAGAATGATACCATTTGTTTAAAGACAAATATATACAGTGGGAAAACTCCAGGTTCACCATATACGGCGTAATTTGCAGTACTTTATTTAACACCAAGGATTCTTTTACAAAATTTAAGGAAAAAACCTTCAGCCTGTAACAATGACTCAAACCCCCATATTTCACAGCCGTACAAAAGTATAGGCCTAATAAGTTGACAAAATAATTTAACTTGACAATTAATTGGCAAAAAAAGTTTGTTACATTTCCTTTTCTGGACCTTTATTTTTTGTATATAAATTAGCCTTATTATACCTTGTAACCAACTGTCTGGCTCACAGCCCGATTCAAATACAAATACAAAGCTTAACATAAATATGGACCATGATGTCTGAGCTACATCGAATATTCTTAGTTCATAGATCATCCACAAGCGGTGTGTCAGACACAGGTTGTATTGAGTTAAAGCACAATTGGCTTTTCACGCACTTTCTCGCGTTACTTGTCATGCACAGGCAGTCAGCCAACGTGTATCATTAACGCCACGTGATGTTTTACATATAATAAATGAGACTAAAGCCAGTGGTGTGCCCTGCTCCTCGCTTTGGCTCTAATATTAGTTGAGTGAATTTAAATCCACCAATTATATTTTTGATGAGACTATTTCGTGGATCTAGCAAATCTTCGTTAAAGTAATGGCCTCGAAACGAGTCGAATACACGAGTGATATTGTCTCCAAACATTTCCTAGTCTATATTCCGTGGCTGGGGGACAATATATAACACGAGGATTTATACATTTATATCAGTTCAAGGTTAATGTGCTCAAGCTCATTTAAATACAGAAACAACCACCTACCGAATTTGATACGCATTTTCTAGCACTTTCTCGCGTTACTTGTCACGTAGGGCCTACAGGCAGTCAGCCAACCAATCGTATTCTCGCGAGAGTTTCTATAGTACACGAGACTAAGCCAACTTTCGTACGCTATGCCAGGCCATCCGGCATTAATTTCCGCCAATATTTGGGGCGACGTATGCCACAGACCAGCAAAGAAAATAGTACAAAACAAGATGGCCTGGGTGTATCTTAGAATCAATGTCTCGACGTAGGAAGTAGAATCGATTATATTAGAGAATGTCAGCCAACAACTGAGTAATTGATCAATCAAACAATTACTATCAATTACTTCTTTAGGAATCCCTGGCTGGCCGTAGACAAACCCCAGATTATAACATGACATCAAAGCCAAAGATCTTGTATTGTTCAACTAACTATGTTTGTGTTATGTGTTATTCTGCTAACGTGCTTTTACGTTTAATATTAGTGTTTTGTTCATTGCCGTTTTATGGACACCTGTTTTCTGTGTAACTACTATACATTCATGCGTTCGTTGCTCATGCATTGTTATACTCCATATGATGTTACAATAAAATTTCGAAACGTTGAGAACAGTTAAGCATTCTATTTTTGCCGAATTACAAACTTAAGCAACAAAATTTAACAATAATTAAATAAACAATAATGTAAAGATTTTATGCAACTTTACTTTTGTTGTTCATTATACAAGTTTTGTTTTGATTGATTTAAGCGTCGTAAATAATTAGCTCTAACTGTACGGGAGAGTTGTACAACATGCGTGTGAATCCAATGTATATACACTTAATCCATTGCGGGTATGTCAGCGTGCCCTTCAAGTTCACCCGTGCAAAATGTCAAGAACTGGCTAATTCGCCCGAGGACCGTCGTCTTTTGAGCTGTGATAGTACCCCTCCCCCTCCCCTCTCCTTTCTCGGAATTCTATATCCGCCACTGAAACGGGACTGAGAAGTTGATCCCGAAACTATACATAGCTACATGAAACTACGAAAACGCGAAGCTTCGAACAGCAAAACCACGAAATGGCTAAAGTTTTACAAACTTCCGAAATACTAAAGTAGATGAAACAGCACCGGTAACTATGTGCTTTTGCCTTACGGTGTACAGGAGACGACAAACCCACGAAGTCTTATACCTTTGCACGCTTCTGAGTCCAAACGACGGTAGATGCAGTACACGCCTATAACGGCAGGGAGTCAGCCATTCTGTTCTCGCATGATTTGCCTCCCCGAGATCGAGAACACACCCTGGTGTAAATACCAGACATTCCCTTAAGCTGCGGTAATTCTAAAGTATATCAGTTTTTTTTATTGACATATGTAATTGCTTTCTGTGCAAGTTATTGATATGTTGTTTTTCTTAGAAAGAAAAAATAAATAAATAAACAGACGCATTTCTTTCGTCATTTGTTGTAATCGATATGTGTTTTTGAGAAAATGAAAAAATAAACAGGCGCATTTTTGTTTTTGGTCATTTGTTGTAATTGCAAAATACCTATTTTAGACATGGTTATTATAAATAGTCCGGCTGATGAATGTATTTTAAAACATCAACAAATCCAAAAGTTACTTACTGTCAGTGTGTGGGTTTTAATTATGTCAATTAGTAAAACTAAATGTTACATTATGTTGCGATTCACATTGAACCGTATTGTAAAATAAATATGTAAATAAATAATCGCTATTGGGATATATTTATATAAAGATGATATTATACTTTCTTAGTCATTTTTTTTCTTTCTTTTTTTGCGCTTTTAAACAATGTTGTTACAACGTAAAAAAAATGAATTTAATTTAATGTTTTGTTAATAGGAAATGCTATTTGTAGATGTAAAAAAAAAATGCCATTAACATGGACGGCTCAAAAAGCAAGCAGGAATTTTAAAAAAGAGTTGGTACGTTTGTTCAATAAAATACACATTGTCAATTTCAGACAATTAAAGATAACTGCCCGTATATATATTTTCATTGTAGAGATACGTGTATTTTTATGGTAGAGATACGTGTATTTTCATTGTAAAGATACGTGTATTTTTATTGTAGAGATACGTGTATTTTCATTGTAGAGATACGTGTATTTTTATTGTAGAGGTACGTGTATTTTTATTGTAAAGATACGTGTATTTTTATTGTAGAGGTACGTGTTTTTTTATTGTAGAGGTACGTGTATTTTTATTGTAGAGGTACGTGTATTTTTATTGTAGAGAAATAACATTTTGTTTGCCACCATAGAGATTCGAGCTCGGCTAGAATAAATATATATTTTTATCTCTATAATAGAAAATATATATGTGTCTTTATAGTAGCTCAATTCCGAATAGTTCAGTTGTAAAACGAAAACACAAAACGTTCAATCTATTTAGAGTATAATAATCTCTCATCGTCACGTTTTCAGTATTTTTAAGTTCACTTAACAGCTTCGCTAGTTTTCAGCTAATCAGACGCTGGTGAACGCTTTGTCCCTATCCGCATACATCCAGGACCTGTGATTTCGGATACTGTACGGAAATTACCGAAGATAGCCGAACCGAAGATTGGAGAATGGGCGGCCAACATACTTTGATGTGTTCTGTTGTTGACAAAGTTGGTCAATTTATGACGTGGGTGTATGTAAGCTTGGTGGTAAGAAGAGATACTTTACACATATTTAAATAACTAAGTATGTCTAGGGTAATTTGACTCCGACAAGGTCGCATTGAATGCCACCGAATATTGTTCGGCAACAAATTATGTTGCGTGATGTCATCTTCGTTGTCGCAGAACAGAGTTATCGTTCCTAGGTCGAGTGTTTGGCTGTTAGAGTTATCGTTCTTCACTGACTGCAAAACTTGCTCATTTTGAATATGGTTCTATTCATAAAGTGAGACAGAGTGAGACATATGGTTATCAATTCATTTTCAAAAGAAGCTATCGATTGTTTTGATGAAATGTGTTTAAAAAATTCCATAGGACGAGCTAGCGTTAAACTGTTGAACGGGACGTAATTTAAATATACTGTGACAAGTCTCACGTTTAAATAAAGTTTAATTTGAATTTTTCAACAGATTTAATCTGTTTTATTAATATCCCTTTGAAAAAACTAATTTGAAAAACGTCAGAAAATACTGACATATGTTTTGAAAGGCCAGCGATAGCGGCGGATCGATTTCCATCCTTCACCATGTGTTTTTATTGACTAGTGTCTGAGGGAGGAATTAGACATATATATTGTGCTATATTCAAAATCAGCCTTTGATCAGTGTCTGTCGGTTATGAAATTACTTTAATCTGTGAACAGCTATCGTCCTGTGTGTTACTTGCAGAGATGAGCATATTTTAACTGGCACATTTAAACATCGCTCGTTTTGTAACTAAATTGCTTAAATCTAGGGCTTGCACATTTTCTGATGAAGGGATAGCTATAAGATTAGCTATGCACAAATTTAATGCAGGTGATGTTCCTAATCGGTGTCTAAGGACCCACAGCAGTTTAGGTTGGATGTCATTTCCGTTGAGTTCGTTAAAGACATTTAGCCTAGCTAACGTGTCGATAAGAGACGTAGGCCTACATGAATACTTTTAGCAGTTACATGTAAAAATATATTGTAGGCCACAGAAGAGCGTAAATAAAACTGTGACGTTCAATATATCTTTAATTGGCGTGATGACAACAAAATACTTTTTTCTTAAATACTATATTTCCATATCAGTTTGGATTTGTACTGTTAAAGTCGCTCGTCAGTAAACAATGATGTGGCTACACAGCCCGTATAAACGTATAAAACACAATTGGTGATATATATTTGACTGGGGTTTTTCTTTTTGCATATTTAAGTGCATGTTGAAAGGATCGATATAATTTACACGATTTCCCTTTCTGAATAAGAGCCTTGTCAAAAAAAGTATGACTTTAGTCACAAATATGTGCAGTGTCGGAAATACTAATATTCAGACAGAAAAATTAATAACCTCAGTGATAACACACGCCGATCTTGATTAAACTAAACTTGATTTACTTGGTAGGACTATATACTTTTTCTTTCGTACTGTGGCTGTTATCAGCATCAGTTTTTCGTTGACCTAATTAAACACATCTTCCCCAGGCAAGTCTGATGTCTCCACGACGTTGAAAGACAATATTCTTTTCGATCACTGGCCCTAATTATGCGTCTTCTTGGTTGTCTGTTATACAGCGGCATGATGGAATTTTTCCGTTCTTTCTTTTTAAGGGAATTTAATGTATTTCAATGTTCGGACCTATCGAGAGTAATATAAGGCAACATGGTTTAAGGCTGCTGCACATTCCCGATTACTCGAACTATTCGGGATAACTCCTTCTTGTTTGACTACAAATATGGCCCAAGTGTGACAAGGTGTGGAATAGAGTTTCACGTCAGGACACACCTTGTCTCGAGAAGTTGAATTAAACACGGCAGTGAAGTGATTGCGTTAGATCTCAATGGCGACCAACAAACACAGGGAACATTTTAGATCTGATTTTAATTAGATTTATAAATGCCGCACATAATCAATCACGAGATAAATAAATGTAAAATAAAGTTGTACCGTTTATTAATACTATAGCATTTTGTCAGTTGTCTGATTTGTAGGGAGCCGTAAAAGTGACATCACGGCATTAACAAAATGCTGCTCAATATCGTTTGAACGACTCATTTAGTCGTTTGAACGAAATAATTATTGTTTGATAACCGAGAGCTTACAGATCACTGCGTTCCTTTCTGAAACATGCTTTATTTGTATATGTTTTACAGATATCAGTGACTTTCCTAGTAGAGCCTAGATCTGTGTATGTTCATACTCTCCGCAGAGTAGCCGAAAGGCCGCTGAATATGGCGTAAAACAATACTCAATGACTCAACTGGCCGCTAATTCTAAGGAACTAAACAAATGTGTGCACCCATGCACTCCATCAAGTCCACATGCAAAATATTTCCGAAAAATGATGTTATTGGATCGGCTGGTTAACTTGTTTAAACGAGTTAATAGGTCGTTCAAATGAGATGGGAACTCGTTCAAGCTAGTAATTAAGTCGTTTAAACGAGATAATTCGTTCAAACGAGATAAGTTGTTCAAACAAGTTACACAATAATTATGTTTTTCAATGTCACTTTTACGGATCCCTAGATTTGCGAGAGATGTCATTTAACCTTTTTTTTTTTTTTTAGATGTGTTTCTGATTTTTAACCAACTCTCCATCTACACGGAATTATTGGGCACAAACTTCCTGTGACCAGTAGAGCATAAGAAATGGGTGATAATGAAAGAATCCCAGTGATTATTGACAATGGTTCCCACACGTGCAAGGCCGGATTTTCCAGCGAACATACCCCAAGTATCGAGTTTGCTTCCATCATTGGTGTACCAAGACAACAGGTAAATTTACTAGTCTATTACTCTATTATGGATAGTGGATACATCACGGAATTTAACAAGTTAAAACAATAACTATCTGGTAAACTTATGTTTTTTATCAAACTGTTACGTCTAGTTTCCTAGACAATAATCCTGGACTGCTGGACATAGCACTATGGCACTTTTGTCTTCAGAAACAAAAATCAAATAAAAATCACATATATATTTTTTTTTTGACCGGCGTATCGATTTCCAACCTCTGATATGGGTTTGCAATGGCCAAACCGAAGGGCTACACCTATGTATTGTGTCAACCCAGGCAAAGAGCTCAAAGTGTTGAATCCACTACCTCCATTACACCAATACACTTATAGAGACACCATGGGACATAAGACTCAATTATTGGTATAACCTCATTACATATGATCGATTTGATTGGTGACACACACAAGCCATTGCGCTTGTATAATCAATTATATTTACAGTGCGGGATAAGTGACGATGTATCAGGTCGTGTTGTCTCAGGTCGAATGCAGTATTAATCGAGGTCGAAGATTGATACGCAGTCCGACCTGAGACAACGAGAGCTGAAACAATGACACATACCACGTACTTTACATGTAATCTGTTTATCATAAACCGTTACCTTCAATATTCTCAGAAACTCTGTTTCAGTGATGATCGCTTAGAAGAGGCAAAATTCTACTTATATACTACTGAGTCCAAGATTTAAACAAATACAATGTTTAATTCTATGAAAACTACATCCAGGTACAGGACTTCTGTATTAAAACTGTATTAAAATTACTCAGCAAAAACTTCTCGGGTTTTGATAGATTAACAGCAATGCATATTTGCAAAGAGGAAAAGCTTTAATTAATAATTATAACCATCATCGCATGCATATAGTTTTACTTATCTTTAATAACTTGTTATCTTTACAGAGTCACGTAAGCACCATCGATTTAAAGGAGAGCTATGTGGGAGACGAGGCCCAAAGTCAAAGAGACATCCTAACTATCAAATATCCCATCGAACATGGATATATCTCCAATTGGGGCGGTATGGAGAAAATTTGGCATCACGCAATTAACACGCTCGGTGTTGACCCAGAGGAACACCCCGTCCTCCTTACAGAACTGGCCCGCAATCCCAAAGGCAAAAGGGAAAAAATGACACAGATCATGTTTGAGTCCTTCAACGTACCAGCTATGTATGTATCCAATCAGGCTGTGTTGTCCTTGTACGCTTCTGGTCGTACCACCGGTATTGTATTGGACTCGGGGGATGGAACCTCCCATACTGTGCCCATCTACGAAGGCCACGCCCTCCCCCATACAATCCACCATATGGATTTTGCTGGCCGATATCTTACAAACTACATAATGAAAATTTTGACGGAAAATGGATGTTCCTTCACCACCCAAGGAGTTATGCAAACTGCTCGAGATATAAAGGAAAAGTTATGTTATGTTGCTCAAGACTTTGATAATGAATTGAAGGCCGCTGCTGAATCTTCCTCAAATGTAGCGGAGAACTACGAATTGCCTGACGGTGAGGTAATCACAGTCAAAACCGAACGATTTAGGTGTCCAGAAAGTTTGTTTCAGCCAGGCATTATTGGTATTGAATATCCTGGAATTCATGAAATAGCATACTACTCCATATTAAAATGTTATGAAGAAATTCGAAAAGACATGTTCGCCAACATAGTTTTATCAGGTGGCACTATGATGTTCAAAGGAATGGCAGAGCGCATAGAGCGAGAGATGGCAGCACTTGTTCAATCCCCAACAAGTATCAAGTGTTTTACCCAGCCTCAGAGAAAATACTCTGTTTGGCACGGAGCTTCTATTCTAACGTCTCTGCCTTCATTCCATCAGATGTGCATCAGTAAGGATGAATATGACGAATATGGTCCTCGTATGGTCCAAAGAAAATGTTTTTAGCCAAAGTAAGCACTGTAATTGGCGCGGTTGTTTTTCTAGGCAAATATTCATGAATCATGTAAGCCATGTGCGTTCTGGATAACTTTTTAAACAATGGAATTCCCATGAATCATAATCCAATACAATCTATTCTCATACAAAATTCTGCATTATAGTCGCTTTCCGGCCTAAACGTTGTAAGGAAAAACTATCATATTTGATAAGCCTGGATGATGTTTCTTTGGAATTTGATAGTGTAAAAGGTAGCCTTACAAAAAAAAGTCATGCGCTTGGTAGCTACAGACTTATACAACGTTTATGGACACAAGTTGAATATATTTGACTTCAGGAAGCTTTCGTCTCTATATTTTTTCAAACTAACGATACATAGTGTAAAACCGTCTATATATATACTACTGGAATAAAGTAACTGTGCATCATCTGCAGTGATGCCATGTTCTAATGAATGAAGATAAGAAC
>JAQQZZ010028143.1:0-10849 GCA_030265115.1 Mopalia vespertina | reverse complement strand
CAGTCGATTTTATAATGAAGAAATCAAAACGTTCTGTAAAATTTGTATTAATGCAGTTTCGATCTGCTTGGCAGGATGGTGAGTTTGATTGGGATTTTGAACTCCAGGGGATTGTTCTGGGAGCTTTCTTCTATGGTTATTTTGTGACGCAACTTCCAGGCGGGATTTTGTCTCAGATATTTGGCGGGAAAATGGTGTTTGGTCTGGCAATCATGTCGACTTCATTTTTTTCCTTGGTATCTCCCGTCGGAGCTCGACTTCATGTAGGAGTGTTTATTTTTATACGGGTCCTACAAGGATTATCAGGGGTGAGTAGTGACACAATTATTCACGTTGTTTTTTGTTTTGTATCATTGTCAACGACGTGCTTGAATAACTCTAGCTATTGGGCAATGAGTTCAAAAGACTGAAAACCAGGCGTTGACCTTTTAGGCTGTCTTAAGCTACTGGTAGATGATCCCTTTTAGGTTAATTTACCAAAGTTGTTTTTAACTGAAAACGTACATCGCTCAATATTTAATTCTAAAATTAAACGTTGTGCAATTATTCCCCTTAAGCAATTAAGTTTTCAAAAGATATGAATTTACTGAGTTCAGCAGACATAAAAATGTTAAATCGGTAATTAAAATGTTTCGCGGAAGTCTAAAATCAGTTGCTGAAAATGGCCCGAGGCCTTTATCAGTTGAAAGACCTTATTTTTAATTTTAAATTTAAAAAAGTTAGGATTTCCTTAAAGTGAAACATTCGTCGAGAAAAAAAAGTGTTATTGAGTTATTATAGCATTGATGAGTTACACTCCTTTACATCTTTTAATTCAGGGAGTAATTCTGACGTCAATTCCGGTTATTCTTGAGCAATGGGTTCCTCTGTCAGAATATACACGTCAAATGTCCTTCATCATGTCAGGTATGGAAGAATATAAATACCATAGCATATATTTAGACGGTATTTTCACAGGAAAACAACAAGAACGAAAAACTCAGCTGAAGGCCAGAGTGAAGAAAACATGTAGTGGTCATAAAATCATCATTTAAAGGAAATGAGATTTTTAAGTTGAAAACGATGTTAATTATTAAAACGGTGTTTTATATGGACTTTACGGTCGCTTTGGCAACACAAGCATACGTGAAGCACAGCTTATGCGGAATTGCAGTTCGCTAAAACGCAGCAAATTTAACGATATACAAAACAAACACTGGCTGTTAAGCATAGTACACTAAGACAGTCTACAATTCGCGAAACTGTAGAAAATATTACAATATACAAACAAGCACTGGTTGTTAAGCATGCTACAATCGGCCGGTGTACAATTCGCGAAACTGTAGCAAATTGTACAATATACAAAACAGGCACTGGCTGTTAAGCATGGTACATTCGGACGGGGTACAGTTCGCGAAACCGCAGCGAATTTTGCAATATGCAAAACAAGCACTGGTTGTTAAGCAAGGTACAAATCGGACGGGGTACAATTCGCGAAACTGTAGCGAATTTTACAATATTCAAAACAAGCACCGGTTGTTAAGCATGGTACAATCAGACGGGGTACAATTCGCGAAACTGTAGCGAATTTTACAATATATAAAACAAGCACTGGTTGTTAAGCAGGGTACAAATCGGACGGGATAGGCCTACAATTCGCGAAACTGTAGCGAATTTTACAATATACAAAACAAGCACTGGTTGTTAAGCATGGTACAATCGGACGGTGTACAATTCGCCAAACCACAGCAAATTTTACAGTATACAAAACAAGCACTGGCTGTTAAGCATGGTACAATCGGACGGTGTACAATCAGACGGGATACAGTTCGCGAAACCGCAGCAAATTTAACAAGATTTAAATCAAGCACTGGATGTTTAGCATGGTAAAACCAAACTTATGCGGAGTTACAGTGCGCGACACCGTAGCGTATTAACTTTGTGTTGATCCTTATATCGGATAGCAGAACAGGTCACAGAAAGTTCCAACCAGTCAACTGTAACAACAGCAACAACAACAACAACAGGCGAGGGAAGTTGTGGACCTATCTGTACCAGTTACTAAATGTAACTTAAATCAAAACATTTTTCTCATATTGAATACAAAATTCTACATAATAGTTACAGTCGATACAATTCGAAAGAGCAGCTACCGAGTTTTATGCTTCTATCAATGTTTGAAAAATTCATAGTTTTCTCCAGGCTGTAATATGGGAGTGGTGTTGTCTCAGATATTGACTGGTGTCCTGTGTGCGACAGATTTCATGGGTGGATGGCCGTCAGCATTCTATGTGATGGGTAAGGCAATACTTAGGAAGCAAGGTCCACAAAATATTTTTTATTTTGTCTTTAATTAACTAATTAACGGCTATGCTTACTCGAATGCAAGTGCGATACAGATTTGTCTTTGAAAATATGCAATAAAAATAATAAGTTTAGGTTGAAAAACAGTTGTCTTTCCCTTTAAGAGCTCTAGACAATACGAGAGCGCATATCGGCTAACTGACCACTCTCGCTCGAGTCGCGTCGAAAGGGGAAAAGGGGAGGCTGATAGTCAAATACACACCTCATATATACAACAAGAGGAATTTATCCAAGTTAAAGTGCAGTTTTTATTCTTTAGATTAGATTATCTATAGCCTTGTTGACGTTGTTGTATTGAATCGGTTGACAGTTTTATGCTTTAGGGTATATATATCTCGTCAAGCATGCCTTCACGTTCCTCGGTAGGCTATAGCAACCAGTCAGGACTGGATGAAGGAACAGTGCACATCATTGATTGAAAAATCCGAAACCCGGATGACATCGCTAATGGTCGACATGGCTGCTCCTTTTGTTGCCAGTGACATTCGACGAGGGTGGTTCTCTTCCGACATTCACCTCACTCACATAAAAATGACCAGATGCATATGGCAAGCCGCTTTACCACTTCTATCTTTATTATACATATGGTGAAAAAAAAATTTATAATAAAAAATTGACCAAATGTTATCTGATATTCCAAGGTATCGGAGGGATGGTGTCTACGTTATTATGGATGCTATTGGTGACTGACAGACCGTCTAGCGAGAAACAACTCGTCAAAGAACCACAAGTTATTTCAGTAAGTCTGATGATACTGATTTTAAAACTTTGGAAAATCTGTAAAACATTAAGATTACAAGTAGAGTGGCGGTGACACCGGGGAAGGATTTGCCCCTCCAGTTAGTTGTCTTACCCCCTTCGTGAAAACAGGCAAACATGCCTTTATATAATGATAAAAAAATGTTCTAACTTTAGAACTGTTGTTCAACATTATTGACTAATTGTCGATATTTACTTGCAACAATTCATATAACCACAAAGTAGATCGATAATTGATCAATGACAAGAATATACTTGCAACAAGGCATCTACTGTCTTCTATTGAAACAATTCTATTGACTTGATTGAATAGCGACTATAACAATCATCAACGATGCTCCCTTTAAATACATGCACGGTTAATGGCTAAATATAGAACATGTTAGAATATCCCAGAAAATGATAAGCCCTACGTATTGTTAAAATGCTTTGACGACAACTAATCTAATAATTATACAAGTTGAAGACAACTGATCTAGTTTTTGAAATGTGCACTTGAAATTCCATTTTTTTTTTAATATATATTTTTTTGCAGCTTACAGATGTACCATGGAGCAAGATTTTTACGTCAGTTCCGGTTTTGGCAATATGTTGTGCACAGTCATGCGCGTCTTGGAGTTTTTATGTTATGATGTCTTTTTTACCAACTTACATGGAACAAATTCTTCATGTGAACATTCAAGAGGTGAGTCCCATAAACAAAACAAAATAAAATAGCAATGGACTGTCATGTTGTGTGGTAATAACACTGACAATAAACAGATATATCTGAATGTATTGTTTGTTTTACCTGGGCTTAATGCCGAGTTTAAGGTTATTTCACTCATAGGATTGCGGGACCTGAAGAGAAAACCAGCTTACTAGTATATAATATTTTGCCACCAAAGTTTAAAAAAACAGGCAACTCGTTTCACCAGCTACAACACTATGTATGAATGATTTTTGTGTTTTTTTAGAAAATGAATATTAACAGTATTTACGTTATTTTTGGATCATGGTTTCTTAGTTTTTAACAGATTCTAGTTCAGAAAATTTATCAGGTTAAAACCCATCGGGAATCGAACCCACGACTAACAATATATATATGAGGAATATTCGCCAAAATTTCCGATGAAGTTTATCTCGCAAAGAGGCTCACGGGACACTATATGCTATGACAACGTCTTCGGGTTCATCTCTTACAAATAACATCGAGGAAAGAAAAGGAACAAAAGGGAAAACAATCGTATAACGGTCACTATGCCAAGGGTTTTTATTCAAAGAATGGTACACAATATAACAATTATTTATACATTGACGAAGTTTAAATATTTATTTTCGGATTATATTAAGATGGCAAGTACACAGTTGTATGCTTATTAACGGTTATTTCGAGACCATTCTATAATTGCAGGGGTTAGGCCTGTAATTAACATAGCAGTGTTCGGTCAGAGCAGATTTGTAGACATGGGTATTCACAACAGTATTTTCATTATTTACGGTTAACCCTTTCTTAGTGTGAAACTCCAGTTCAGCAATCTCTGATGGCGATTCGGTGTCACGGGTTCGATTCCCGAACGCATTTCAACCGGCAAATTTTTTTTTAACTAGAAGCTGTTATCCCAAAATAACGTAAATACTGTTTGTATTCACTTTCTAAAAGACACAAAAATAATTCGACATTCACAAAGCTGTGTCCTGGATAACGTCTAAATAATTTTTGTCAATCAAATTTACTGTTACTCTAGTTGCGCTGACCACAGTCGATGTAATAGACTGCTCTGATTATCCTATAAACACCAGTGACATAAACTATTACCGGCGGAATATATTGTAACTCGTTTCCGGAATTTCAGAACGGTGTGTTATCCTCTATACCTTACATCGCAGCTTGGCTTTCTACCAATGCAGCAGGTGTGATGGCTGATTGGTTAATACAGAGAGGGGTTCTCTCCACTGTGGCCGTGAGAAAACTCTTGGCACTCATCAGTAAGTCAATTAACACTGATAATTAAAATTTAGAACTACATGTATATTGTATTTTCATGATTTGGGGATAGAAAAACAAATATATCTGCTGGAAAAAGGCACAATTTTTTAAATATCCAGACTTATTTTGCCACCAATAACATATTGTTTTTCTTGGTATTGTTTTTTTTATTTTATATAAGCCTGTTCAATTATACTGTACTATAATCCTTAATAACAATACATCACCTTACTGGTTGCCTCTTTTTGTGTCGTGTAACATGCAGGTTTCCCAAGATTGCTTTTCTTATTTGAAAAGAATGTTGGGGTACTGTACATTCTTGAAAATAAATGAACACTTAAACATTTGTGAAGTCACAACTATCGTTTAATTTCTTTTGATGATTCGTCTGTTCAGCTGGCTTTGGTACTGGAGGTTTTGTAGTGGCGGCTGGCTACACCGGATGTGACCTCACTATCAGTGTTGTTATGCTCACCCTCGCTATGACATTCTATGGATTGGTGTTTCCTGGCGTGGTAACAAACAGTTTAGATATAGCGCCCAAATATTCAGGTAAGCTATTGCAACTAGTAGAACACCAAGAATGCTTTCGCCTTATATCTGTGCCACTTTGTGTGCTCAATTCAAAAATAATTTGTCCAGTCCCGAGAAAGGGAGAGAACTGTGTTTCTTATATAACTGACAGTAACACCTATGCTGTTAACTTACTACTCGTGTAATGTAACAATCATGACATTGTCAGTTACGTGAGTAGGATAGTTATCTCCCTTATTAGTCCATAACGAAACCATATTGCAAAAGAATAAAGACTTTTCCATGTTCTACCAATACAAATAATACCAGAATGTACTATTACATTGTTACGATTTTTAGCTGAATAACAATAAACATAAACAAAAACATTGACTCTTCTTCCAAAGGAGACAGTAAAGCTTCCCTGACCAAGTCTTAATTTATTCATCCAACTGTTTCCGATATGATTACTCGATTTGATATGCAATTGAGACTGTAATGACTGGGGACGTCATTTACTCATTTCATCCATTTTCAACGGATTTATTAGATTTTTCAAACATGGTTATGTTGCTTTTATGTTTTACTCAGAACTCGTAAGTCCTTAAGTCTTGCGTCTTACAACTTTTACTCAATGTAATATATTGTTCCACCTTTGTAGGGATAATCTTTGGATTGACGAACACCGTTTCCAACTTCCCAGGCTTCTTAGCACCACTTGTAGTGGGGTATATAATTGGAGATGAGGTAACCTAACCCAATTAATGTTAGAGATATAGCATTGGGCATGGCGTTAAACATCAACCAATCAAACTATAATCACCCAAGTGGTATGATTATTGTATGAAGTTAGACACCAACTTATCCAAACCGAATAATCCGGGTTATATTATGGGAAGACAATTTGTAAGGTGGCATGGACTTAGCAGCATTTCCCAATCAATCTATTGCATTCACTATTTCTAGTGTTTCTTTTTGTTCTACTAGTTTTCAACGTGGTAATCAATTAAGGGTGTTTCATTCTCATTGCAACTGCGCATTGCCGCTAACTGATAATCCGACAAGTCTCCAACGTCACCGAAAAAAACCTGAAGTCGTAAAGCGGTTAGACCCTGTTTTATGTGCAGAAGATTGAAGTGGATCCAGCAGCCCAATGTGTTTGTTTGTTAGATTGGGGTTTAACGTCGTGCTCAATGGTATTTCACGGATTGTCCACTTTACACTGTTCCTTTCCCAATTACGGTAGAAAACCGAGAGGAAGCCTCGTAAAAACCACCTCCGCTATTGCCGGAACCACATCCTGTGACTCTCGTATATACCTGATGGTCGACAGACGGACTCGATCGCGTGAACGGTCAGCCCAATGTGAGCTGGGTTGCGACACCACTGCTGAGATCAAGACTGTTTCTAGAAAAAAGAAATAAGAGTACCGGTATATGGGTCATATGAACTTCTAAAATAACCAAAGAACAGGGTGGTATAAGGCCTATTCATGGAACAATGGTCAAGAAGGGTTCTTTTAAATTATCTTTTGGTTGGTTAACCAGTCAGTCGCTCTGACCCTTTCAAATCAGACAGACAAGATAGCAGTTGTTTGTTTGAATACTCGCTTTGAGCGCTCGATTCATCTGCGGTGTGTAAAGCAATTTGGCTCATCCATGTTGTTCGACACTTCAGGCGGATAAAGCCAATATTCATTTTCCAATGTCATCAATCAACTCGTATATTTGTTTCTACTAAATTTAAAACTAAATTCATGTTCGTTGAGTCATATTAAAAATCGAATAACAACCCATCCATGTGACACAAAAGTAACACGGAAGTGGAGCGAGTATAACAATTTTAATTTCTGGAAATTATCTTAAACTAAAAGCTAAATTAGAAAACAAATATAGAATTCTTAGGTAAAAAAAATCGTAAGAAACACAGGTATCATTGTCACGTCAAGCGACATATCAATAAAAAGCCCTTATTCATTCTTTATTAATCACACTTATACACGTATTTAACTGATGGAATAACCTTGTGAGGCAACACTTACAGGTCTCATTTTAATCCTCTCATTCTAGTTAAAAAACGAGCCGTTCGCACAATCACGCTATTCGATCGTATTGAACATACCGGTCCTATAGTTGTATCTTTAAAAATATTGCCTTTGCCTCTTCTTGTCTTATAGTTACCTTAACCTAACGTACAAAAGCTTCCATAATGCTGATCTCATGCCTAACGATTTTCTACATTATTTTATTAAAATAAATGCTATTAGACTCCTCGAACTCTGCGCCATTGGTTCGATATCTATCTACCGTTATTCAGGATAAACATATCCTATCACTTTCCTAAATCTTAACAGCATATATTGTATTTTAAATTTAAATTTATACATAGAATGTAGTGTTCTATGATTATTATTTTTATTTGTTAATATATTTTTGTCTTAAATATTTTCCTGATTTTTTTTTTTTTGCAGCCTACGCAGGCAAAATGGCGGATCGTATTTTGGCTATCTGGAGGGATAACATCATTCGGATCGTTGGTGTTTCTTGTGTTTGCTTCCGGTTCCGTTCAGAAGTGGGCTTTGGGAGACAAGGGAGATAATTGTGACATGTACAATGATAAAAGAGACCTTCTTATAGAACAGTCTAGAAGTGAAGAATACTCTAAACAGAAATATGGATCTACAAACCAAAATGCTTCAACATATTCATGACTGCTAAAATGCCTAGGAATGGGTTTGTGACCTTGTAATTGTTGAATAGTAATAAAATATGTTTGCTCTCTCTTTCGTTTTTACTAGTATTATGTTTATGACACATTATTAACACATGGACTTGGTCATATCTTATGTAGACTATACTATATAGAACAGATTTTCTTAAACACGAAGCCGAAATCACTCGGGTACCTCTGTAAAACACACTCATGAAACATCACGTATTTATATATACACAAATCCTATTGTAAAAGCCACTGAGAAATTTGATAGTCAAAACCAGCCCATACGCACCCATTAGTTTGTCAGAGGCTGTAATCATAGATTTTGTGTTTATTAAAGCAGCTGATTTGTCCTACGCTTAATAATGAATGGGATTTTTGTGTATTAATAAGGAATGGGATTATTTGTGTTTTAATAAGGAATGGGATTATTTGTGTAGTAATAATGAATGGGATTTTTGTGTATTAATAAGGAAAGGGATTATTTGTGTTTAAATAAGGAATGGGATTATTTGTGTAGTAATAATGAATGGGATTTTTGTGTATTAATAATGAATGGGATTTTTGTGTATTAATAAGGAATGGGATTATTTGTGTATTAAGATGGGAGAAAGTAGAGGGCGGAGGGGATTAATATATAATTCTCAATAATGCTAGACTAAAGGAAATTGGTCGTAAATAAGAATTTTATATAACACACAATATCCAGTATAACTGAAACTCGATAATAATTATAAGTATATACGACAGACCCGAGTTTGATTTCCTGTGGAGACAAGCAAAATGTTCTTTCTCTAGAATAAAACATATATATATATTCTTACAAACAAAATTATCTGGAGAGCGTCCAGATAAGTTAGTGATTAAACCTTGGGCTAGAAGTTGAGTAAAGTATTTTGAATCCTTAAGTGATAAAATAACCGTCCTGATACCACAGTCCGCCGATATTCTTCCGCGAAGTAAAGTCACAACCGTTGTAGAGAAAAAGGGAACTAGAACACCGTGTTAGCCATAAGCCCTAGTCACACTTATTCAGAATCATCAGGAATTAAGCAGAACCAGCCGTAAAGAAAAAAAGAAAAAATTTCGTGCCACATTCGGGAGGAAAAAATTGGCGGCAATGACGTGGTGTTACCCATGCGACTCCTAAAACCAACTAATAAAGTTCTAGCAGCTGGCCATGTGTTTACGAGAAGGATTGCCGTTTGGGTTCTACTTCGAATGCGATCAAAATGTTTCGAATGCTGGCAGAATGCAGCAAGACTCTTTAGAATGTAGTCAGAATGCTGTTAGAATTCACTTCAATTGCGGTTCGATATTTCTCCACTACGAATGCACCTCAAAAGTTTTGAGCATTTAGCAAAACATTAGGACTGGCCACAAGAACGGACCAGATTATTTGGAATGCAGGCAGAATTTTTAGAATAAACATCAAATATCCAGGAATATTCTCTTAAGATCCCTCGTCCACACCTGTGGACAAACACTGTTTTGTTTTAAACAGGTGTAATACAAATGCCCAGATGTTCATTCTCTTCACTCATGCACTGGCGAAAAACATCAGCATGGACATTCTAGAGTGATTTTCATACAAGAAGTAATGACAAAGTCCGTCTTCTGATATATATATATATATATATTACTTCGGCCTCTCTTGTTTATCCAGTGTTCATACTCATACATAAAACCCCAATTTTTATTTTATGTTATTTTATTTCATTTTACTTTATTATTATTATTTTATTTTTCTTTATTTTTTCTTTCTTAATTTTTGTCTCCTTTTTATACTACTTAATAAGAGTCATATATAACTATCGTGTTCACCCTGCTGTTTAAGGTTTCATCTTCGTGTTCATGCCATCATTGATTTATATTGTGTTTGTGTAAATATTTTACATCTTAACCATCAATGTTACATTATTGTTGTACGTGTTATAAGCTATTGTGTTTACTACTTATTTATTAAGATAATAAAATTAAGAGAAATAAATACTTAATAAAAAGCCACCATACATTTTTTTACTTACAGCACCAACTGTTAAGTAACATTCAGTAGAAAACGGCTAATCATACAAAAACAGTAAAGGCAGTTTTGTACACAATTTGATTGGGTATATATACTCAGTCAAAAAAGAAACTTCACACTCATAAAGTTCTAAATATTTTCTTGAAACTTAATACAAGAGACATTATTATTATTATTATTATTAGAGGTAAATGCGTTGTCAAAGATATCACGACACACAGAAACTCCGACGTGCACAAGCATGCAGTTCGTGCGAGCATACATAAAGGATAAAGCATGTTTCCTCGTGTTCCTAGTCACGTGACTTTATGAGACACGTGCAATTGAGCCCACGTTAGCACAGTAGAATGACATCTCGGGAAAACAAGTTCTTTCAGTAAATTATCCGTTGATTAACAATGCCACGACTGACAAACATTCAACGTGAACGTGCCATTGGCATGCTGGATACAGGAACGTCGGTCACTGACGTTGCCAGGGTTATGGGATGTAGTCGACGGACTATCCATGATCTTCGGACACGT
>JAQQZZ010028132.1:0-10850 GCA_030265115.1 Mopalia vespertina | reverse complement strand
TATACCTGAGGGTCGACAGGTGGACTCGATCCTGTGAACGGTACATCGAAGTAGGCTCCGAAAGCGCACTCGCTAACAACTAAGCCACGGCCGCGGGCCCCAGGAAGCTCACTCCAACCACCCGCGGTGTTCATGGGAAGGCTTGATAAAACTTTTGTACATTAGCTCTAAACATTTCATGTAGACACAAAATTTCAATCCTCGTAGCAGAGAAATCATTTAAATGGCTTTGGACATAAGAATGTAAATAATATGATTGATATAGACGCCCATCTACACGATAAAATCTTTGTTGTACAACAAGACACAACTTTTATTTAACCATGTTGCAGCTCATTGGATGTCTCCACACAGTACAACACTATCAAACATTGCTAAACTTTTGCTTATAGCTGTTGCATGATATAAGAGAACAAATCATAAGATATATACAGTGTAGAAGGCAACAAACACCATGTAATTAAACCTACAATACAAATATATTTCATAAAAAAACCTCGCTTTGCATATTCAACTTGAAATGAAAAGTTTAAACTGAATATATTTACCATACAAATATATGTCAAATGTAAAGCTGATGTACAATGGATTGGTGTAACATAATTCTGATGTTCTAATTAACACTCAAATACAGATTGTCAAAATGTATAAATATTAACAGTTGGTTTAAATTCATATTTTGGCTCATTTACCTAACTGTCACCTAATTCTTTAAAAGCTTGTGAGAAAGAGGCCTAACCATAGCCCTACATGTTAATTGTTTTCATCGTCTTTTATTTCTTCTTAATATTATTAACAGATAATTTTACTGAATAAATAATCTGAGTATATTGTAGGCCTATTCACTTTAATCAATTAAATTTACTTTGTTTTCATTTTGTTTATGTTTATGTTTCTGTTTTAACAACGTACATGAGATTAAATCAGTACGCAGTGCCACTGTGGGGGGTTATCTCCTTGTTATTTGCTACGCAAAGAGTGCTGCCAAAAAACAACAACAACCCCCTAATATAATATTCAAAAAAAGAACAACAAAGGGCATTGGCAACCTTCCAAAATGACCACTGTGAGACTGGACAGATACGCGGGGATTCCTATCGCACAAATAAACTGTTTTTTGAGTGAGTCTTTACAGCAAAATACACAATTACATGTATATGGGATGCAAATGTTTATTAAAAACATTTCCCTCCTGTCGTTTGAGCCTAATTGAACAGTTTTTGTAAGACTGCCTCATTTTATCTCTGATTTTATATTCTATGAAAATTGCCTACTTCGAACTCATCGCTGGATGTGTCGTGTTTTGAGATCATGTGACAAAAACAATGCCATATGACAGTTACTCATTTGTTGATTGGTTAATATTGAAAATAGGACAGTGCAAATCTTTGTCGCTGTTAGAAAATAGATGCATGCACCCAATGACCTATATTTGAATCTTTGTATGCATCAACACCATCCAACATGTTTGACGATGCTTGAGCCTGTTGAATGATGTGGTCTACACGGTCAAACAAATGCCTTCAAACATGATAAAACAAAAGTCAGAAACATAGCGCTTTAAATGACTATTATTTCAAATGAAAATCAAGTTTTTCTTTTATACATTTTTAACACTACAACATTTTCATCTAAATATATGCATAGAAATAAACATTTTGAAAATAATATATTGGTCTACCCTAATTCACCTCAAATTCGTCCATAAAATAACTATTTTGGAAGCTATTTAAATGACTTGGAAATTGTGTCTGAGAGGTAGAAGATGAATTTGTAAGTAAGAAAGCATCAACATTTGTCCGAAAACATAAATTTTTTCGATTACATACTGTAATATTGTCACAAGAAGCAAAAAAGTTAGGATCTGTCAAGGACAAAATTTGGGTTTGGAAAATATTTCAAGCAGGTTTACCTTTTAAAAAATACAGGTGAGAAGATTGGTGTTTATGTAATACAAAAGTTTACCCAAAAGTCTGGCAAAATGTGATACATGTAATAAAACTATTAAATTTAATCTGAAACCAATAAATTGTTCATTTGTTTATTTGGTGGCAGTTTAATAGTACACTTATGTTACATGACTGATATGAGGAATACAGAAACAGTGCATAGTGTAATAAATAATTTAACAGATATTGCAACATTTCATTTGTACATCCATTGATGGGGACAGGTATCCAAAAATTACACTAGCTGTTAAAATAAAGATTGTTGGTGTTACATACCATGTTCAAGGGTATTTCACTTATTAGACGGCGGTGTACTTTTCCAACAATAATTGACAATAGTACAACCAAAAGTGTTAAATGGGTTTTGATAGTTGGAAAGTTAGTGAATATTCTTCTATTGGTAGACTCCAAACTAACTGCCTGTATAGTCAGATAGTGAGTGTTCCCATTTCTTCTGACTCTAATGTGGATGGTCATTTTGGATCAGACAATGTAGCGATTAGTATGTTAGATACTGAGTTAAGCATGCTGAAACAGTCTGCCGGCATCAGTGGGAGCCATTTTGTGATGGAGAAAGACCAGGTACACTATGGACAATGGGATAAATGGAAACACAAAACATATTTGTGTTCTTATAAGTAAGCTTTTTCAATTCCATACTGCCTGTATACAAATATGAAATCAGCTTTTAAAACAGACTCCCAGGGTGACGTGTTAGTTTTTACAAAAAATAGGATTTCATAGGATTTCAAAGTTGGGTGTTGCTGCCGTGGAACTCTTGTCTTTTATATTGTGTCAATACTCCCCCCCCCCCTCCCACATACACACAAACAACTCAATGCTGGTGATGGCCTTGTTCAGTATACTTACAGTCCTCTGTGGTAAGTCTCATATCAAAGTTGTAGGAGTAAGCCACTGGGGATGTTTTTGCCAAACGTAGACGCAGATTCCCTGTTCTAATTTCATACACCTTATTTGGTGGGGTGTCACATGTCAGGGTTACCTGAATAAACAAGAACAAAAACAAAATATGAAAAATAATGCAATTGTGATAGAAAATGCACAAAATTATTGTCTATATTGAGACACTGAGAAATTTCACATATATATGAACTGATTGATTGATTGGTGTTTTAGGCTGTGCTTAAGGGTATTTCACTTATATGAAGGTGGTACGTCTATTCCAACAATAATTGACACTAGCACAACCAAGATGTGAAGCGTTTCCATAATGTTGGAAAGTTAATTTTCCTCCAGTGCTAGGTAAAAACAGCATTGCTACTCTTCAAACAAACTGCCCTTAGCCAGAGGGCGCAAACATATGAAAGATGTTTAAACCACATTAGAAAATAACCCCACGTTTAAGAATTTTACAATCTGTTAGTTCACGGATCCGTTTGCATGTAACACACAATTAATGTAACCCAGAGAAAAGTCAAACTCATTTTTGCTCTATAATTATTTTGGCACTTTATTTCACCATCATCTGGAGTGAATCGGTGACAGCGTTTAATAAAAGGGCTTAATCTGCCTATCTTTTTGGGGCCAATATTCTGCCCCATTCCCCCATTCCCCTAGTCCTATCATGAAAATAGTTTTCTCAAGCAAGAGGAGTAAAAAACCTTCCATTAATTGCAATTCCAACTTTGTAAGCTGAGTGGAAGTTTAGAGTTTATAAAAATATTAAAGTTAAATATGAATATTTTTTTTTACTTTAACACAATTTAATGCTGCACAGAACAGAAACTATTAAAATCTGCTAATAAAAACTTATTTTTTACATTTCATCTCGAAGCTGGAAGTGGAACCCTGTCAAGGCATTCTATAATATCCCAGTAATAGCCTTTTTTGTGACTGTGGTGTTCATGTTTCATCCCCCCACCCCCCAGAAAACAGAAATAAATCTATGACTTATGATTATGGTGTAACTTTAATTCCAGAATTTTCATGTTTGATTACGAAAAAAAAAATATGAACAAACAAAACAAAGAGAGTAAAAAAATTATATGCCGATATTAATTTACCATTGGGGTGTTTATTTGAACAAATTGATCAAATATTTCCAGCTTCACTCCACAATCTGTTATGGAGAAGTCTCTTGTAAAGAATCTTAACGCTCTTCCTCCTGGATCTGAAGTGAACTGGAGAAGACACTGGTTTGCGCCACCAAAGTCACTCTGCCGCGGACGAGCGATCAACAGAAACCTGTCCTCATCACGGACATTAAAAGGGCCGCTGTACCAGCGACTACAGTCATTAGCATTCTCAAAGTCAACTGAAATAGAAAATCAAATATTTCAAGAATTTACTAATATTTTACTTGACTGACTGATTTTACGAATTGATTCAGGAAGATCCAATGATTTAATTTTGGATTGATTATTGTTTAGCGCTGTACCCAAGGTTATTTCACTTAAAGGACATTGTTGTCACCAATAGTATTCGCTATACTATCACAACCAGAAATGTGAAGTGTTTCGCTGGAAAATTAATACTCATCTAGTGCCAAGTATAAGACAGTTAATATTTGAAACACACTGCCCTAAACTAGAGAGCCATAAAGTTTTGGATAATAACCCATTTATGTCTCACTAATTCTTTAAGAGTAACCCATGACTTGGGTTATCCTACCTCGATTTTCAAAAACCTGAAATGATGAATCGATAACATAAACAATTATTTTAATGTTTTTGCTCTTTCATTAAACTGGGTGCCTTTTTGATTAGCTAAAGATATGATTGTGGTGCAATTTGTACACTTCCCCATGTTATAATTAAATTTAAAAGTCTATTCCAGTTGAGAGGGGTCTAGGGCAGCCATTTCATTGGCATACTGCAGACCTGCCTACCCTAGAAGAAATTATGTGTACAAAACATTCCTTCTTAGTATTTTCTCACCATTATGTGTATTTTTGTGATAAAGGCTAAAGCATAGCATAGGATTTTAATTTCTGTGAGTATTTTAATGACCTATTCAAAATTTATGTATTTAACATAAATTATGTGTACAAAATACTCCAGAGTACACCGGTAAAGCAGGTCTGTAACTGTCTAAAGGGTAAAGACAGATCTTGTTCCAAGAACCTCTGACCTTAATCTTGTCCTCAATATACTCACCTGTTATATCAGCAGTCCATACCGCCAAAATCACTGAGAATGAGAGGACCAGATAGCTGGTCAACTTCGCACAACTAAACATCTTTCAACAAGTTTCAGGGCATCTCTGAAATATCAAAATACACCCATGAATCATTTATTTATTTATCAAGTGTAATACTTATATAACAGATACAATAAGTGCTATTTGTTAACTTATGTATTTAAAAATTTGATTGACACTGAGAAGTCCATACCTTTTATCTTAATCAGCTAACATGAAAAATGTAGAAAAAATTAATGATTTTTTAAAAATAAAATAAAGAATAGGACTGATGATTTTATACACCCAGGATGAGAAAAAAAGGTCATTTAAAACTTTAAGTTTTAGTCAGTTTTATTAAAAACTTTCTTTTCTTTTTATCAACACATAGCATTAAAAATGAATTAAGTGAAGGTAGTCCAGCATACGTTACAAAGACCTGAGAAATGTGCAGGAAGCAATACGTTAGCCTGAACGGTGGGTTTATTTGTTTGCCTCATTTAAATAAATCACTCTACTGGTATATGTAAACACATGGAATAACGGCACTATGGTTTAATAAGTCGACAGAGCTGATCGTTTTCTTAGCTAGTAAATGTAGGCCTCAAGTTAAAATGTTTCTGGTGCTACCATTAATAGGGCCTACTAGTAATGTTTTTATTATTCTGTTGTTGTTGTTCTCATGACAGGTATTTCAAATTGGTCACCAAAAATAGTATACCTTAATTTACTTAGTTTTGATCTATCCTAGATTTAGGATAGTTGGGGCGAATTTATCAGTGAATGTCTTGATCAACAAAACGTTAAGATATTCAACAAATAAACAACAGAAAAGAATATAATGCTAATAGATTACCTGATGTGACCTAAAAAGGATTAACCAAACGGCAGTCTGACAGGAGATCAAACACTAGCAGTATAGCCCCCTAGCGGGCAGGTGAGACAGTAAGAGAGGGTCATCCTGGTTAAACGATCAAAGGGAGACTACTTTGATCGACCTTTTGCTCAAAACTCATTCAAAGGCATGCAGACTAAGATCAAAATTGAGGTGTACATGTGCATTGATACGTACAGTAGGTTTGAAGTAGATTGAGTGAACTTTGCTTTAAGCAGATCGAATGTCTAATATGGGTGCGTTGGTAAGGAAAGTCAATAACATTTTAAACAAAGGAATTCAGGATTGTTACCCAATTTACAGTACCTATACTGAATGTCTGCGTGTTTGATCTATTACACTGGACTATACTTATTGTTAACATTTCTTCTTTCTTGCAAACATAAATGTTTATGCATGAGCAGCACATGCATTAAGCTTTCTGTTTGCAAGAAAAAAGAACTAATACCCATTTCAGTGGTATATTTAAGTAGGGGGCTGAAACCAAGCGCCTGCCCTTTTCGATATGATGATGTAAAAATTAGAAAAAAAGGAAGAATTTTAAGTTTGATTGTGTTGAACTTCAAAAAATCAAACTGGACCAAACGGAATTTTAAAAAGATTTATATCGAAACAAACTTTAAACAAGAAGGAGAAGCAAACGCGTCTTCTCGCCCTCATGTAGGCCTACTTTCGGGACCTATTGGGGCCCGCACCCGTGGCTTAGTGGTAGCGTGTGCTCTTAACAAGCCTACTCCAATTTTCCTTTCACAAGATCGAGTCCGTCTGTCGACTTAAGGTATATGAGTGAGTCACACGATGTGGCTCCGGCAATCGCGGGGATGATTTTCACGTGATTTCCTCCTGGTTTTTCATCGTAATGAGGCAAGAAACAGTGTGAAGTGGACAGTCTGTCGTCATATAAGTGAAATACCCTTGAGTACGACGTTAAACCCCAAATCAACCAACAAACAAAAAAATCGGGAACTTTTGCGTTATAGGATAACCATAATAGGCCTATAGCTGAAATGGTTAAAATTAAATCATATGAGGGCCGGGAAAGTAACTATTATAAGATCATTCTTATTATCAATATGGAATTGAGTCTTTATTTCAATACTCGATCAAAATAGCTCAGATTGCGTTCTATGACTTCCACAGCTTCCGGAGTCTAAATAGGCAACCCCTGCATGAACATTACGGTCACTAGTCATTGGCTATATACAAATCCTGTATTTGTACCCACTGATAAAAGAATGACAATTTCTCGAGGATTACCACAGTAATAACCAAATGATTCCAAATTTAGCAGAGAAAAAACTAATGAAGATGTACATGACGATTCATTCAGAAAGCTATTAACGGGAGGTAAAGAACTAACAAAATTGCACTTTATCATACCGTATTACTCGGTCAATTTTAACTTTGTTATTTTTTATTCTCTCCAGTAATAGCAAAGTAGTCCATAAACAATGACGTCAGATGTATTACTACACACATCTAGAGTGCATGACTGTCAAATTAAAGGGGCCATCAATATATTTGAGTCAAAGTCGTGACGAAAGAAACAATGCTTTGATCTCTCTTTCAGAATGGGATATAAAATAATGCTGATCAAATTATACATTTTAATCCGTCCCATATTACAATTTCTGGTAAGTTCATAATGCAGGATATGACGTCAATTTTAATGTCAGTTTTAGGGTTATATGTCGTGGGCTCATGGGCAAAAATTATTATGTCCATTTTAGGGACAAATATGACATTTCTACAAAATTTATTTGTAATGGGTTATACACATAATCAGACTATTCCATAGGCAACTGGAATCTTCGCAAAAGTTCTTTCTTCTATTTTCTGATTTATTTCTTCATGACCGACAATTAGTGCCGTTAGGCTAAGCGAAGATATATAAATTGTCAGTTATCCCAGGACTACAAGTAACGATAATGTGACGAATATCACTACAAAATATGGTCCTGGTTGATGACCAAACGATGGAAGTATAGGACGGCGACGGTTTTAATCAAATGCAATTCTGTGCCACTGATTGTATATACAAATAACATTGAATTACTTTATTTTGCATACCAGATAGAATACTGGTATATACTAGTAGAATAAACATAAGGGTAATGAATATAATAACGGATGAACATGGTTCACACAAACCCTCAGAAATCACTATCTTCAGTCTGCTCTGTATACATGCATGGACGATTTGATTCTTGGATCTGGTATAAACATGAGACGGTGTTGTAAGTGGAAATATCTGGCAATCGCAGTTATTCCATTGACGGTCTGCTTCATCTTTATCAACCAAATAGGTAGGTTTTCTCAGCTTATAACCTGTAATTGTTCCACTCAATAGTGTAAAGCACTATGCAAGTAGGCCAACTAGTATATAATTCATATAACGATATTTTCTTTTTACCTCTTCTGTACAAACTCAGGTCTTTCATCTCCATATAATAAATAATACTTGTTAACCATATAATAAAGCAGATAAATATACTCTGTTTTTATTATTATTATTCATTTGTCACTATACTCAGGTTTCTGATATTCATTCGTTGGTGTACTTAGGTTTCTAGTATTCACTGGTTGATGTACTCAGGTTGCTGGTATTCATTGGTTGGTGTACTCAGGTTCTGGTATTCATTGATGGGTATTCTCAGGTTTCTGGTATTCACTGATTGGTACACTCAGGTTTCTGATATTCATTGGTGGGTATACTCAGGGTTCTGGTATTCATTAGTTGGTGTACCCAGGTTGTTGGTATTTCTTGGTTGGTGTACTCAGATTTCTGGTATTCATTGGTTGGTGTACTCAGGTTGCTGATATTCATTGGTTGGTGTAGTCAGGGTTCCTGTATGCATTGATGGGTATACTCAGGTTTCTGGTATTCATTGGTTGGTGTACTCAGGTTTCTAGTATTCACTGGTTAGTGTACTCAGGTTTCTGATATTCACTGGTTGGTATTCTCAGGTGTATCCTATTCATTGGTGGGTATACTCACGTTTCTTTCATTCATTGGTTGGTACACTCAGGTTTCTTGTATTCATTGGTTGGTACACTCAGGTTTCTAGTATTCTTTGCTTGGTATACTCAGGTTTCCGGTATTCATTGGTTGGGTTACTCAGGTTTCTAGTATTCACTGATAGGTGTACTACGGTTTCTGGTATTCATTGGTTAGTGTACTCAGGTTTCTGGTATTCACTGGTTGGTGTTCTCAGGTGTATGGTATTCATTGGCTGGTATACCCAGGTTTCTAGTATTCATTGGTTGGTACACTCAGGTTTCTGGTATTCATTGGTTGGTACACTCAGGTTTCTGGTATTCATTGGTGGGTATACTCAGGTTTCTGGTATTCATTGGTTGGTATACTCAGGTTTCTAGAATTCATTGGTTTGTGTTATCAGGTTTCTGATATTCATTGGTGGGTATACTCAGGTTTCTGATATTCATTGGTTGGTATACTCAGGCTTTTAGAATTCATTGGTTAGTACACTCAGGTTTCTGGTATTCATTGGTTGGCACACTCAGGTTTCTGGTATTCATTGGTTTGTGTTCTCAGGTTTCTGGTATTTACTGGTGGGTATACTCAGGTTTCTGGTATTCAATTGCTGGTACACTCAGGTTTCCGACATATTCAAAGTTTTGTATACACAGATTTTTGGTACATTCAAGGGTTGGTTTATGATATCATTTACTCGTTCATCATTATCCCTATGATATCATTTACTCGTTCATCATTATCCCTAGGATATCATTTACTCGTGCATCATTATCCCTATGATATCATTTACTCGTTCATCATTATTTCTATGATATCATTTACTCGTTCATCATTATCTTCATGATATCATTTACTCGTTCATCATTATCCCTATGATATCATTTACTCGTTCATCATTATTTCTTTGATATCATTTATTTATAATATCGTTTACCCATTAACCTTTCTGACTAAGTCTTTTTGTTAAGATTTTCAGACTCACAGACTTGTTCCTTTAAAGACATTAAGAGTTTCGCAAATAGTTTTGCTCAACGTCTCTTCCAGTCCCCTCGTTACTAAGCACAATGATACTTGTTCTCATCTCTTAAAAACAATATCTTTTACTGGGAAAAGAAGGTGCCTAAAATTGTACAGCGCCAATGGATGCGAACTGAACTTGTTCGAAAAGAGGTAAATGTTACTATGTTTTTGTTTTTATTGGTGATTACTAGATGATACTGGGGTTTTTCTAGAGAGTGTTTTTATACATATAGACGTATACCTATGTTTATGTGTTTTAATACGTATATAAAGAACCGAGAGAATAAGTTTCTTCGGGAACATCCTACTTCCTCAACCTACTACCGCCACAATTGTTCTATAAATTTTCTCCCAAACAAATCAAGCCTTCTGATAGGCTGGTCTCGTGCATTCAAAATTGTACTAAACCTGTCATTTACTACAAACAGCATTGTAAAAACCACATTGTTTAAGACCAAGGTATTTCTTGACACAGAAGTGTAACAAGTCCTCCACCACAAGCTATCTAATTAAAATCAGATCTCAAAATCGATCCCCGTGTTTTGTTTGTCGCTATATTGAGATCTAACGCAATCACGCCACCTACAATGTCGATTGGTTTCTTAAATTGACCAATCACACAGCTGCTTCCCAATTTTGGTTGTAAAAGCCGAAGATTTCCGCCGACGAACCAGTTTCCCGACAGCGTATATTTTTACATGACCAACATAAACAAAAAAACAATCGAACAACGTCTGGTTATTTTGGCTGAATTTGGTGTTTACCAAGGCTGGGTGTTATCTGTTTTTTTATTGGACAACTGAAACTGTGACCTTTCGTGAACCCCAGTAAGCTTGACCTAATTGAACAG
>JAQQZZ010028121.1:0-10850 GCA_030265115.1 Mopalia vespertina | reverse complement strand
CCATAATTCACTTATATGACGGCGGTACACTTTCAATAGCAAGCAATACATCTCAACGCAACGACGATTTGGAGTGTATATTAAATAAGCACTGTTGAAAAATGTCCGTTCTTTCCCAGTTTTCGACGTTAAAATATCTACTCCATCCTAGATTTTAAGAATATTCGTAAATTTTAACGCCGTGGGTAAAGCTATTTCCCGTTATATGCCAGTTGTGTCCTTTAATAACAATATAAATGATTGATTTATTGATTTTACATGGTTATTTAATGAGGGTATTTCACTTATATGACGGCGGTGTATTCCAACAATAATTGGCACTAGCACAATCATAAGATGTGAGGTGTTTTGATAAAGTTGAAAAGTTAATCTTCCTCCAGTGCTAAGTAAAGACGACAAATTACCCTTAGCCAGAGGGCCATGAAATGTGAAATGTTTTATTCTGTAATTAGTGTACCCCATTTTTAAGACAGCCTGACTACAGTCAGAACATAAAGGCCCGTTCACACGGCAACATTATAAATGCAAAAGTGGCTTTAAACCGGTTTGGCTTTGTCCGTGTGAACGCTTTTAAGCCGGGTTAGGCTACTATGTTGCTTTGAGTCGGCCGATGATTTTGTCTTGAGTAAATTAAAACTGTTTTGAACGGAAAATGAAGAAGATCGTTGTGTGAGGAGATTGATGAACATAGTGTAAGAAAGTGGGGGGCCACAAGGTTCCCACATGCCAAACAGGCTCAAATCTACACTCCGGTATATATACGAACAATATATAAAGCTAATTCCTATCTCAACCCGTGTCAAATGTTGGAAATTTATCCTCCGCTATCACCAACCTCGCAAATCCTATAACTGATTTTTCTCTGATTGTTTTTAGATACCGGTAGGCTACAAAAAACACAATTACTAGTATTTAACTTACCTATAATATTTCTTTTCTGCGGTTTTCAATTTTATTTTTGCAAAAGGGAGATAACTTAAACATGTCAATTCGGGTGAGAAATTCACATAAAACTTTATTAAAACGTCAGGAAAGAATATAGAAGAATCAGAGAAAACCCCGATATATGTTTTGAGAGGTCGGCAATAGCGGCGGATCAATTCCCAGCCTTTGACACGGGTTGAGATATGCGGGACGTAAGATTAGGACGTAGGAATTAGCCCTATACATTGTGCTAGGTAGATATAAACTGTAGATATATCAGCCTGAAATCTGGTGCCAATACCTTATCAATAACGTGTTTACAGTCGAGTTATTTGATCGCAGTTTATCAGCTAAAATATGAACACTCGACACTTATCGGATGATGTACGTCTTTATATGATAACGATATTGACATATTTTTCAATATTTACTTATAAAATATCAGTTTTATCACGCATATGAAACAGAATAGAGCATTAACCTTCTATCGCATTTATGTCCCACGCCGACACTTGACAGATTGACCGTGGCTAGATGAATGATGAGGGATATCAAAATGTATTAGATACCATTACAGATAAAATGTTATGAGCTAAAAACGTGCCGAGTTCACCAAAATCCTGCTGCAGTTTTATAATAACTGATAATAATTTGACGGGTAATTTATATCGCTGTAGGCTGTTGGTTATTGAGTCCAGTTTGGGAGAGGCTGGTAGTCAAGTTTAAACGCCTCTGTGATTGTTATCCTTAAAATAGAGTTAGACTAAAAATGCGGGGTGCTTTTGAAAATTGTTTGATAAAGTTTATTAAAACAAATAGTTTATAGTAATTTAAAAAGTTACCCTCTAGATTAGAACAAACTTTTAACGGCATTTCGAATCGAGATAAATAAGACTTGCTTCATACCGCACACTGAGTTCAATTTTATTCGTGTATAATTTGGTTTAAAAATATTTTTTAAAGTTTTGTCAATTCAGTCTGCTGTAGGACACAAAACGCCGTTTGTTTGTTTTGATCTCACAAGACCAATCAACCCTTTATTAAGCGAACAGTTTATGTAATCTAATATCAGAGTATGTTGACATTTGAAACGGTCCTGGAGTCCCCAGGTTATGGTGTATTAAACTTCATGTTTACATTACTAGCCCTATAAAACATAATTACTGGCTTTACCGGGTATTATAACGTTATAACTCAGAGCTTTATTACCTTCTAGATTAATGTCTAAAAAATTTTGAATGCGTCATTAACATATGCAATTAGAAAAGAGGAGTTGAAATAAGTCAATATGATGTCTTCCGAAACTTCTGCTGTAATGCGGGTTTAACGAGTTTCGATAAAAACATTACTTTCTGTTATTTCTTTGCAATAGACCTTTATATATTGTAAATCACCTCCAATTTCGTCCATAATATGGCTACTTTAAAAGTTATTTCAAGGACTTAGATATGGTTCCTGGGAAACAAATTTATATTTTCTGAGAAATTCTGATGTTTTTTCTGACTGAAAAATGTTTAATCTGTCTTCCAGGAACCATTTCTAAGTCCTTAAAATAACATTTTTTTAGTAGCCATATTATGGACGAAATTGGAGGTATTTTAGCGTAAGGTCTTGATTAGGTAGATCTCCCGGAAGGCGTGGAGTTACTTGCCGAAAGCAGAAAGCGGAGAACAAAATTTCATGAACCACACTTAACGTGCCGAAGTGCACACGTATCCTGTTGTTTGGGAGGTGTTAAACTTCTCGCAGAAAGGAAAATTGAATAGTGCGCATGCGCCTGGTTTGATCATTGAAATTACTTATTCAAAATCGACAGAGAAAGTAGAGGTCGTGGTAGGGGCGAAAAAAGCAGAAAAAAAATAAGTTAAAGTACCCTCAGCCCTCCCTGCAACTGTGCTATGCTTAAATCTATCTAAAGGGTTGTAGCTACACAGAGAAACTCAGGCATATATAATGTGTAAGATAGTACTGTAGTTTTAGGTCGATAATAAATGAAAGTAAGAGGTTTGATTGACGTAGCCCATGGCAACAGAAACAGACATGTCACGCACAAATATTATGTCTTTAGTACAATATAGTAGTTATGCTATTTTCTTGTAGCTTTTGTTTACAATTTACAAATAATTCAGCACTTTTTATCCAATTTTTTGATAAACTGCATTTATTATACCCGGTTTACATGTAATAAATAGTTTGAACATGTACGAAGTGACAGAGGCGTTGATGTAGGACTGTGTCTGTCCGGCTCTCCGATCCTATTCATGTTTTATGGGAAATAAATATTGCTTAAACCAATCGTCATTAACGTAGGATATTCTGTTAAATGGTCACGCATGCGTCGGATGGATACGATATTTCATTGACATCGTGATTGTCGGAGAAACTCAAAGTTTTTCGCGAACACAATTATCTGGAGTTATTATCTGATCTATTGGAGCTCTTCACTGCTCTGTCTGAAATGACATCCTTATAAAATGATACATAAACCATTTTTTATGGCATTTTTTTCTGCATGAAAGTAAATTACTCACGTGAATAGTAACCCATCCACAAACCCCGGGACTTTCGCTGACAGACAAATATAATCAATAAATCTCTGGGGGAAAAATCTGATTTTTTGTCGAACTGTTTAGATGACAGTGAGTTAAGTTTTTACATAAACCAGTGACCACAAATGCTTTTTATGTCCCAACCGCCGTTTGTAATTATTCATCGTTGGCGTTTCCGATATATTATGTCCAAAGTTGAATCAAAAGTCGTTCTTGGGTTTTCCTTCGCCTTTGATATCCGTGGAGGAAATTGGCCACAGCATGAGAGTAAAACAAATTTAGAACTTCTTTAGATAATAATATATGATTACCCTAAAACACATTCACAGCGAACGACTTAAAATCATTACGCCCTTTATACACAAGTAAGTTATACCTTCATGACGTTAGATGGAACCTGATTCTAAAAATAAAAAATAATTCTACTGCAAATCTCCTCTATAGCCTCTTTTACTTGAATAATTAAAGAAAGCTTCGCATGCTCCGAGTCTAGACCAAATGGGTATTTCAGTTAACTCTAGCAATCATTTCCACGGAATTCACGTACTGAATGCCAAGGTAAAAATTTTCCTAATAAAACGAAAACAAGCCGTATGTCTACACTCAACGTTAACAAAAGTTGTCTATTCTTTTATGCGTTTTAAATTTAAGTAAGAACTGCCACGAAAGATGATGAAAAACTGAAAGCCAGACATGACTAATCCGAGAGCAGCTTGATGAGGTGTTAATTAATCCGTTATTTCTAGTCACGCTTAAAAATGTCAACAAGGAGAATTTTTGGGAAAGGAATGAAGGAGATTTTACTGATTAGATCTGAAGTTGCCCACGATAGAGATGGTTCATTTTGGATTAACTATTTAATAAAATTTTCTTAGGAGCATTTGTTTGATTGATTGGGTACTTGACTGATTGAATGGTGTCTCCAGCTGGGCCTGACTTATCTGAGGGAGGAATACTCCACCAGTGAAACTCTGGCAATATTGAAGACAGTCATTGATCTGAAATGTTTTGTTCTGTTAAAAATAAATATTTCTTCCGTTCTTAGTAAAGACAATATGAAAACACGTGAAATATATGTCCAACCTTTAATGAGTTAAAACCTGGAGTTGTTGAATTCATCATCTTTCATGGCAGTTCTTACTTAAAGTTAAAACGCATAAAAGAATAGACAACTTGTGTTAACGTTGAGTGTAGACATAAGGCTTGTTTTCGTCTGATTAGGAAACTTTTTACCTTGGCTTTGAAAAGTTTTGTAAGGCTGAGTAATCAGCATTCACAGTTTCACTACTCTATGACACTCACCATCACCGTGCCGCTCGTCATATTGACTGTCAACACCGCCCTCAGCCAAATTTTAACCAATCAGATACCAGCTCTATCGAAAATCTGAATGAATTATATTTCCGGTGTGACATCACGTTACCCCAACCCATAACGTAAACCTACGCCATTTACCGGATGCACCATTGTGCACTGCTATTAACATACACATTTGCACCTCCTCGTGTTAGAGAGGGTGGTACCAGTTGTTGGTTCCTCTGTGTGAAGATGTCGGGCATCATTTTTTTTTTTTTTTATGTAAACGTTCGACTCAACTTAAAGGGAAAGGCAACGATTTTCGACCTAAACTTATTATTTTTATTGCATATATTCTGAGACAAACATCTGTATTGCATTTGCATTCGAGTAAGCATAGCCGTTAATTAGTTATGTTAACAGGCGGGACTGACGTCATTGTTCAAAATCACGGTCGGTCACCAGTGTGTCCGTTTGCTTATGGATGCATTGGAAGGCATCTTTAACAACACGCCGTATACACAAGCTTGGTCATCCAAGCGCAATGTTAATCTGTTGTATAATATCAAAATAGCTCTTTGAGTAACACATCCACCAGTGCAGGTAATAGGGGACAGCCACGACTAGATGATATGACTACTGTGTTTTGGAACAATGACGTCAGTTCCGTTTTTTAAATTAACTAATTAACGGCTATGCTAATTCGATTGCAAGTGCAATACAGATGGTTTTTCAAAATATGCAATAAAAATTATAAGTTTAGGTCGAAAAACAGTTACCTTTCCCTTTAAAAGTCAAAGCTAAACCATCGTTTGTCATATTTACATAAACATATAGCAACCGAGATAACTATAAATAAATTAAAGATGTTGCAAAAAATTATTTATCTCCTGGCAGCATTGCTTTTGATAAAACCAAAATTACAGTGAAAGCATAAGGGTGTAACACAATGCATCAAACTCTGGATTTATCACAATAGTTCTACTGCAATAATTGATTATCGCTCGTTACCTGGTGAAGCAATAGTCTATCGCAGCAGGTGTATCAACTATCGATAGTTTCAAAAGTTGACCAGTTTCATGTATGTACAGGTAGGACATCTTTTGTTATAAATTTCAATAATTCAAATGGAACGTTTTAATGCCAGTGATAACCTTCATGTATGCAAAGTTAAAAAAAAAATCAATTGCACTTTAAGATTTCTAACAACTGATTATATATGACATTTATGGATGTTTTGTGCTTATCAGTTAGACAATACATATTCTGTGCTTCATTTAAAAGACAATCCTTCCAACAACAAAATCACAATACTAGAGCATGTAAGGCTCGTTCTCTTCTACTAGACTTCCAGGTATCTCATCGCTATGGTTTCATTTTGTTTGTTTGTTTGTTTGTTTGGGGTTTAACGTCGTACTTCACACTGTTCCTTGCTCAATTTAGGTGGAAAACTGAGAGGAAACCTAGAAACCCCTCCTCCCCCACAACTGCCAGAGCTACATCTTGCAATTGCAACCTTTTTAACTTTCCATTCATGCCAAAACAAGAAAGAATGTAGGAGGTACCCAGTAGTGGAGGGAATAACATGAAATATCACAAATCACATGACAAGACTCATAATAGTGATGTGGTCAATCGTAATAGCTGAATAATATTCAATAGCCGCCTTTATGTCAGTATCAGAGGAATCTTCAAGCCGGAGTATATTTGATAAGCACTTGACATCATTGAAATGTATTTCACTTATAAATATAAACACTTCCAGCGTTAGTGGGAAACCAAGGGGAAACCTGGTAAAAAGCCACCGTATAATATTCAAGGTTTTTGTTAACCTGTCAGGTTTTACATGTACTTACTCAGTGTGATTCTCTCTGGGTCATAATTTGGGGTTTGATGATGAGCAAAGACAACACAGCTACTCTCCTTTATTCCTTGTTCCTGTACAAAAAACTCATACCTGAAAGATAACATCAATTGGCACTGTGATTCAAACATTAGTATTCAGCTTTTCAAACTCATTGGTAGACTGATGAGTGTGTTTGATTTATATTAAATGCCATACTTGAGATTGATTTACACATGTGATAGCGACATCTTTATGTGACGTCCTTGATCATACGTTTAAGTAACTTGTCAAACAGAGCGCTCTCTCCCCCTTTAAACCAAACCAGTTGTTTAAGATAATCCTGGAAAAGATAACCAGGTCTTCTCATGTGAGGTGTGCATTCATGCCCC
Source organism: Mopalia vespertina (assembly GCA_030265115.1). Lineage (NCBI taxonomy): Eukaryota > Metazoa > Mollusca > Polyplacophora > Chitonida > Mopaliidae > Mopalia > Mopalia vespertina. The sequence goes on along the minus strand of JAQQZZ010028121.1, from coordinate 3,846 downwards.
CTCACCCTGTGCACCTGAATATTTGTCTGCTTGTTCGTTACTCCAGTGCCTATGTATTTATTAAACGTACAAAAATCTGACTTTACCTCACTGTTTGTCTTTGCACAGAATTATAACAAGCTGAGTAGCTAGCAGGTCCATCACTAAGAGGCTTTTTTTAAAAAAAAATATGCTCATAATCCCAGTCAAATAAACGTTTCCAACTTTTGTTTAAGAACTATTTTTTTCTTCAAAGCGCCAACGTGTAAATGTTATGGTTTTTATCACCATTTTGGTGCGATATGCAATGTCGGCCATATTTGTTGTGAAATCTAGTGAAATAAAACCACATCTATGGTATGAACAGAAAAAGCAAAGTTAGAAGTTAATATCTGAACTTGAGAGATGGCCATTTTGGTTTTGAGGAATTAAATGAAATGCAATCCCATCGGTTTCTTAACAGAAGGAAACTATTTTTCACGTTTGAAATATATTAAAATTATGCAATGAATGCCATTTTGTTTTACAGAATCGGAGAAATGAAATCCAATAATTTTTCTTAATGGGGGGAAGCTACTGTAAAAATTTCAAGTTATTCAGTGAATATGTTCTTAAAATTTTCATGTAGGCGTGAATATTGAAATATGCAATGAGGACCATATTGTTTTGCGCAATTTGATGAAATGCAATCCTATTCTGTCTTACGAGTAGGAAGCTAACTTTCAGGTTTCAAGTTAATCTGTGAATTTGATCTGAAAATTTTTATATTCAGAACACATAGGCGTGAATATTGTAAAATGATGCATTGGCAGTCATTTTGTTTTAAGGAATTTGATGAAATGCAATCCTATCTAGTGTCTTAATAAGAGGAGACAATATTTCAAGTTTCAAGTCAATCAGGAAATTTGTTGCAGAGGTATTCTGTTAACAACATATACAGATATGATTATTGTAAAATTATGCTATGGTGGCCATTTTGTTTTACGGAATTTGATGAAATTCAATCCAATCTGTTGTCTTAATAGGAGGTGACTATATATCAAGTTTAAAATTAATCCGTGAATGTGTTACAGAGTTAATAGTGTTCACAACATATACAGTAATGAATATTGTACATAATGCAATGACGGCCATCTTGTTTTGCGGAATTTGGTGAAATTCATTCCGATTCATTGCCTTAAAGGCAGAAAGCTATTTCTGTTTGAAGTTAGTCTGTGAATTTATTCTCTACTTATCGTGTTCACAACACATACAGGCATGAATATTCTAAAATTATGTAATAACAGCCATTTTGTTTAACAGAATTTGGTGAAATGCAATACCATCCGTCGTCTTAAGGCCACACCAATTTTATTTTGTGGTTCAGGGGCAGAACTTTTTCCAAAGTCGGAGGAGGAAATAAAAATAAAAATAAAACTGGTACTCTATCAAATACAGCTGTTTATTTCAGCAAAAAAGGTAAACACCGTAAACTTATTTATCGAAAGACGGTTTTAGAATATATGGTTTTTAGCATTGGGATGACTGTTTCAGAATTAAAACACACACAAATCCACGATCGGAACATCAAATGTTAAATAAAACAGGCGATTTTTTACTTTTATTTTGATTGCATTTTCTCCATTTTTGAAGTCGAAGGGCCCGTGAACCACAAAATAAAATGAGTGACACCTAACAGGAGAAAGCTACATACCAAGTTTGAAGTTAATCAGTGAATTTGTTTTCAAGCTAGCGTGTTCACAAACATTTGTGATGGCCGAACACCGAGTAGCATTTCTAAGTCCTCCCTACTAGAGTACTGGTGGACAATTATTTAAACTAATCAATTCCTTGTTAAAAACAAAGATTCTTGACATGTTTGGGAAGCATTTCGGATCGATTTGATAAGGCTTTGTGAACCAGCCCCCAGTTTTCCAAAGCCTTTGCAAATTTGTACACAGGAGTGGTTTCTATAAGGTTTCTTTCTGGTTTTCCACTGCAGTTAAGCAAGGAACACTGAAGTGGACCGTCTGTTGTCACATAAAGGAAATACCCTTGAGTATAACGTTAAACCCCAAACAAACAAATCAATCTAGTGTTTATGGCATTGTGTTGCTGTAGCCTCGATAACTGCATTTGAAAAATGTGGCAAATAATATGTTAAACAATCCCTTGAGCTGCTTGGATTGATTGATCTTTTATTTCACCATAGATGTAAAAACAAAGTTCTATACAATTCATATGGAATTACAAATAGGGCAGGAATAAAGCTCACTGGAGCTTGTTCTTTTCCAAGGGCCATTATAGTTGCAAGATAAAATTAAAGCCACATGGCTGGAAAACAGATCTTTTCAGAGGATGTCTCATCACAGTTAAACTGCATAAACACAAATTAAAGCCATCTTTTCTAAAGCATAAACTAATTATCACAGAATTTTATACACTTATTCAATGAACATCCAGCTTTAAATAAAGTTGAAGAAAAAATAACTTATCATTCTTAATCTATTTAAAAATCTTATAATAAGTGACTGATATCTTGTAAAAAGTCGAAAGTTTTACATTATTTATGTAACACATGTAGCATTATCCCTACTTTTATGGGTTTTTTTATTGGGGTTTTAAACCGTTCGAAAGGTTATTTCGCTCACATGATGGCGTGCTAGCCCAATGGGTGAAAGAAACCACCCTTGACTCCACTGGCAATAAACAAATACACTGGACAGTAACAGGACATAATACAAAGACCTAAACACATCCGTTTCATGTTGAATCTTAGCTCTGAGAGTAGTACATTGGCAACAGGAAACTCCCTCCCAGCCTTCCGTGTTAAACAAAGTGAAGTGGGGACATCCCAAAATTAAAGATACATATGGCATGCTTGACAATGCAACATTTATTGACACCTGTATTTAAAGAGATTGAAATGTAGAATCACCATGCATCCAGGAGTACCTTTTATTGTGGCTGTAACTGTACTTCATGTAGAATACGGTATTGGTATATGACAAATATGAAGTCAACAGAGGTAGGGTATGCATTAGACCATCCTAACTGCAAACAGGGGCTACAATTGATTTCCAAACAATGAACAGGCCTGTGGTGTTATCTTTTCCAGCATAACCTTAAAATCATTCCTTCAAAATTTTGTGAGATAACCTAACATTTGCATTTTCCCCTGGTTTGCTGATTTTATTAAATACATTAATGTGCCTTTGTGAAAAATAAAGCAAAATTGCTTTAAAATACTATCTTCATTAATAATCGGATGACAAAATTTGTCAAAATCAGTAGCAAAATGCAAATTTAGATGAAGACTGCAAACAATTTATGGGGAAACCCATAAATCGGTCCTATTAAATTAAGTTTGAACTAGAACTGTTCAGCGAGAACGAATACCCCCCGCAGTATGTGTTATAAAGTGTGTTGCTGCTCCTTTTGAAATGGACAGCTATTACAGGTCCACTTGGGAATGCTTAAAAGTCTAAACATACCTCTACATGCAGTCAAAGTTGTTTAATGGAGGTTTACAAGTAAAAAAACAAGACAGAGGAACAGACAGGCAGTTAAATTATTTTTGAAAATGTGGCACTAGTAGGTTGGATGTATTGTACATACATGTACTTTAAGACAGCATATATGTACAAATTAAAGTGCAAAGTTGGATAAATTGTACCTATCTTTAATATTGCACAATTCATTAATGGGAATAACTCATTAAGACAGCATATGTACAAATTAAAGTGCAACGTTGGATAAATTGTACCTATCTTTAATATTACAGCATTCATTAAAGGGGAACAACTCTGGAAAAAAAATGATCGACGGAGCCACTAACATAGAATACAAACTGAAGAAGAATAAGGCCAGACAATATTAGCCCTAGTT
>JAQQZZ010028110.1:0-10850 GCA_030265115.1 Mopalia vespertina | reverse complement strand
TTACATATTTACTCAGTTATCTCTGATCATGCACAGATGAGGATATATAAATATTATAGGCAACTGCAGGGTTAGTTATCTTTTAGTTTACAATACAATAATATTCACACTTAATCCAAATAGGTCAGACAATGATTATTGAAGGATTTCAGGTAGCTCTTTATCTCCTAATGAATAAATTTCCCATATAATCAATCATATTACTATATTTATAAATAATTGTTCAAAACTATTCTGAAATTTGGTCTAAATATATATTCTTTTAGGACTCGGCCACAGGGTGTAATCTCAGACATTTGAACACACTTATGTCTAACAGTTTAAATATGTACACGCAACTTTAACAGTGCAGGATTCAGAAAAAAATACATCATTAGAGTTTCAATTAGAATGAGACATCATAAATATGTCTGATCAGAAAACACAGATGCTTCCTGGTCCCTAGATTTGACAACAAAAACACAAAAGTGTTACTTAAAAAAACATATCACTGTGCAACACTATTTACAAAATTTATTAAGGCAATGGCAACATCTAAGTGAAAATCGAGCAAGGAGGAAAAGCTTAATAGATTACACCCCTGGGAAAGCTTTATACAATGGATACATTTGAAAAGAGCAGACTTAACTTTCCTATAGGATAAATCGAAAACATAGTATGTATACAACAGAAGTTGCATGCCAAATTTTAAATCTCCTCCTGCATGTATATTTATCCCATCCCCCACAACATAGGTAGAATTTATTCTGCGGCCTTCTCTTACAACAATAAGCCGTGGAGGGCTTTTTCTCCCACTTTCCAAGTCAACACAAGTTACCTGTGGATAGACAAGAATGAACTAAATTGACATGCTAAACAGAATTTATATCTTCAAATATGAGCACATATAGAATATACACAAATTTTGAAAAGTTCATAGTTTAAAGAATACTAGTCTAAAGAATCCCATAAGTTAAAGGTGAAGTCAAGTGGGGATCAATACGTTTCACTGGTCAAAAAGATTATTTTTGATTGCTTGATTGGTCTTAACATTGTGCCTAATGGTATTTCACTTTTATATTAAGTAACACAACTATAAATGTTTACTGTCTTGCTCTGTTTGGAAATTAATGTCCCTCCAATGCTAAGACAATGCGAAAATGTGATTTAAACCTGCTGCTCTTAGACTAAAAAAAATATATATATAAAACTACTACAACTTCAGTGCACAGCATCATTTCAAAGAAACACTGTCTTATAATATATACACTGTTTAATAAAGTTCCATTTAAATGAAAAGCTGAAACTTACATCCATTTCAGTGATCAAATCTGAATCTTTCTTTCCAGATGTCTTAGAAACAAACTTTACAGCTCTTTCCACCTTCCGTATCAGATCCAAGAGTTCTTCATCTCCTGCCTCATCCGAATCCTAGAAAATTGAAGAAGTTATAATTACTTGAACAGCATTTAAACAGCATACAAAGGCTTTGTTAACAGCCTGCTAAGCCAACTTCACACAAATGGGTTACATTATTGTGCATGATAGCTCTCAAAGGTTAAACTAATTAACCCTTAACCACCCCAGTGAAAATATATCAAGCTACATGTATTACATAAAATTTCACTTTTAATGACAAATTGAACAGATCTATCATAAGTATGCTATGTCATCCTGGTAATGCAAGGATATAAATGATAACGTTTAAAATGAGATAACCTATTTACCTCTGAATGATTTATTTCAAAAATGCCATCAAGTTTAGCTAAAATCACGGACCATCTGTCATTCAGGACTGCCTTTCTCAATGTAGAATTCAGCAGAAAGAATTCCTTTTCAACCTGCAGGAAAACACATGTGAATTAAAATAGTACATATCTGCATCATTTTAACAACCTAACAATCATGAATGTAGAATCAATTGCACCAAAGGTCCACTTTATACATGTGTATGTTTGAATGAGTAGCCTAATGCTGATCAATTTGGGTTACAACTTACAACTAATACTGTAAAACTGCCAATTCTGTAATGTAAGAAAGTGTTCATTTGTTTAAGTTGAAACTATTAAATCCTCAATACTTACAAACTCAGCTATTTCGAATATGGGGTATTTTTCAATAATTTTGTTAATGTTGGCATCATCCAATCCTTGTATGAACTTTCTCCTGGAGGACAAGGAGACTCTCTGGGCCTTCGATACCAACGCCTTGTCTTGTTCAATTATGGGTTTACTTAGCTCTCAGCACATTACCTCCACTGGGTCTCCAGTTAAGTTACATTCTGTATCATCTGTTTAAAATGCAAAAAAATGTACAGATCAATCCACTAGTTTACATACTTGTTGAATAATAAAAGATATAAAATTATATTCACAGCTCATGAATGTTAGACCAAGCAATTGCTTGGGGGTTTTCTGTCCTACCTCCATCAGTGTTACTTAGCTTGATATATAAAGCATTGTGTTCTTACGATGACCTGTAATATAGTTAAATCAATTCATCTTCTGGTTATCAAAACTATCCTGATAAGTTACTTTCTTTCGCTTTATGTAACATAAATATATATAAAAGTTTCAATCTTATACTTAATTGTGACTTCTAATCAGTCTACCTTGATTTCCAATCTCCAAAAATCTGCGAGGAGCCTTCTTTCTCATGCTGGTACTGGTAACGTCTTCCATCTGCCTCTTCTCACCTCTTTTATTCCACCGCCACCTTATATTTCTCACTTTTTGAGAAAGTTTCTTAAGGAAATGAGACTGAAAAATAATATGGTTTTATATAATTATTATATGTATTTCATTATTTCTCATAATAACATCATTATATTACCATTATTATATACAGTCACAGCATTAAACAGGGCAGAGCACATATTTATGACAATTTTACAGCCAGTTACACTTAAATGCCGAACAGTAAAACTCAAGCCAATGTCACAACCTAGCATCATTAGGATCAGAAAAATATAAAACCAATACTTTACCCAAGGCTGACTTCCAGAGCTGAATCCAATTCCAGGATATTTCTGGTACATTAGTCTGCCAAAATCTGCATAAATACCCCTGCTCTCAAAGTCCCCAATTGACAGCACAAAGTATGCAGTTTCCTCCACAAACTTGTCCCATTCCACCAAAATATCACCAGAATTCAGAAGACTTTGAATTAGGACAGAATATTTGGGGAGATATCTATTCATATCTTCTGGGCCATGCTTTGCTCCACTGGTTGTCTTCTTATTAGAAAGATGTGTAGCAGTTTCCTGTGAAATATTTTTTAAAAAAAAACAAGACAGTGAGAAACTATCAATTGAAAATAATGTCTAGCCATAATTTCAACCAATCCTGATGCTATTGCATTTAAAAGTGTCAAGCGATAACCCCTGGCCCAATAAGTCTATTGTATGTCATAAACCACCATGTAGAGGAACATTGGTCTTCAGATATTAATCATTACCTCACAGCACACTATACGTTAGATGCTTGGGGCTTTAGACTGTGTCTCTGTGCTCAGCATATGATAATTAGCTGTGCATTACACAGACTGAGAGCCCTTTGCAATAATAGGCCATTTACTAGTGGATGTCTCCAATTTAATGATGAATATAAAACGCAGAAAGACCTGGTCTTCAACTTAATACCACATCATTGGTCAGAGGCCTACTGCCATTTTTGAGCCAATGCACGCTTATCACCTTTCCCATGGAGTCCCCCAATTCAATCTTAAGGACCTCTAGAAGTCCATTTTAACTACCCTTAATGGGTAAACTCAATTTGAGTCATCATTTGAATCAACATTTTTTAAAAACTCAATTCAAACTCCATTTCTAATGTTTATGTAAAATTAAAAAAAAATAGTTGGGCATTAAAAAATAATAAAAATGCAATATTCGGAGGTCTAAGAACCCCTGCAATCTATCGGCTAAATCATGTTTTACAGTAAATAAAATATAAAATTATGAACAAATATACAATGAGAATGCATAGAGCTATTGGATTAATCAAATGATGGCAACCTCTGTTTAGATGTAATTACCTGTGCTTCTTTTGGGGTCCCCACTGTTTCTACAGCTGCAACAATATCAGGCTGGGTTTGACTCTTATCCATCTGATCGTCTGCATACATGTACACAGTGCTTTGACTCTCATCTTTCTTCTTCAGAAAATCTATCAGCATATATAGCTTTCTAGCAGGGCCAGCCTTTCCAGGTAGCATCAATGTGAGGTCAGCATCCGTCATGTGCCGTATGGATATTCCATCCACTTCGTTGTCTGCAAAGAAGGACACCTTTATGATGCGTTTTTCTTCAGCACCAACAAAAGTCAACATTATATAACATCACGTGTAACATACCCCTGAAGATATAGTTTATTGGGGGTGATTTGTACTTCAATGTTTGTACATCAACTGCTGACATCTTGTTGGATTTTGAACATTCAAATGCATTCACATGTGGGTTAAAATCAAGTATTTGTAGATGCTGACAAGTCAAAAATTTATCTTCACCAACAACAGCTATGCTTTCTATCACAGCAAAAAGTGGCTCTTCTTTATAATCCAGAAGCACAACAGTACCCGATGAATATGTCTGGCCATGAACAGTTAAACATGTCGTCAGCATAACTTCAAGTGGCACTAGTTTCCCACTTTCCTTCCAACACTGTTTAATCTCTTCTGGAATTCTAGCAATGCTTGTTGGAATACCCTCTTGGACAACATCCCCATGGTATAAATATGCCTCTGAGAATTTTCCACTCCAATTACATTGTTGTAAACACATCCATCTCTGGTGATGTAGGGCCACTGATTTCTCCAGATTTTTAAAACTTTTCCAACGCTTCCAGTCTAACGCACCAGTGATTTCTTCCAGGTCCAAATTTTTGGATCTGATCTGGAAAATGTGTCAGATAGTGTAGCTTTGGGGTAAAATTTATATCTGGATACAATGCCAAATTGTGTTGGTAGATCAAATTTTTAAGTGTATCAATTGTGTCAGGCGAAACATAAGGCGAAATAACCAAAAGTGTTATTTTTAACAAACTCATGAAGTTAACCCATCTCAAGTCTTCCTCTGGCACCCTTTCTCCAACCATAAATGGTAAAGTAATAAGAAAGTTTTTAGTTTGAATAGCAGTCATAGGAAATACATTCTTCCTATCCAGAGACTTTTTCAAAATTTCCTGAGGCTTGTCTTGCAGTTCATCTGACCTATATGCAAAATTTTTAATAGCTATATTCATTTGATGCAATGTAAAGTACTTCCTTTTATCGATGAAGTCACTTAGCATAACTTGTTACTCAAGTTTCACTACACCTTCTAAAAGAATGTGCATTGGGTCATGTAGAAGACATTGTGTCACTTCAAAATAGGGAATATCCAACAAAAAACTGCGATAAGTAATGCCATATCTGCGGGACCAGTACTTTTTGCCCCGCTTATTTTGCTGTTCCAAATAATCACATCTGTCTCTGTGTTCTGTCTCATCACGAGAAGCAAACTGATTAGCGTGAAGACTATTTCCCAAGTCTGCATGGGAGACTTCGCATGTCCGACAAGGCTTCTCTGCCATACCAACGCCTTCTTTGAATCCTCCAAGAAACTGTACAGCTGGTGTGTCACCGCGTACACATAATAATGTACCAAAGTATACCTCTCTGTGACCTCCCACCACCAACTGACACCCAGCAGAAAGTTTTTGCAGACCATCAATAAAGTCTGAAATAAGAGGTCTCAATCCAAATTTCTTTATGTTTTTTGTTTTGGCAACTGCTAACAGTTGAATTTGAATCTGAATTCTGGTGAAATATTTAAAAGAGACCAATAAAATATTGAGAGCTTGTGATTTCCTTTATGTGATCCTATAGGATTTGCTATTTCAAAGTCATCATAATACAAAGCAAACAGCAGTGCATCAGGGTGATCCTGGAAAAAGCCTTTTTTCATATAAGTACCATCAAAAAAGTCTATTAGATTATCTTCATCTTCAACCTGTTGCATTAAACAGTCTTTTACTTCTGGCAATGATAGGAGTTGTATGAGTTGATCCAAAAATGGAATTAGATATCCTACAACATCTCTTGGCACAAACTGATACTGTCCCTTACCCTGAACTTGTTGGTTTACTGACCCTAGCTTCACTGGAACTGGCTCAATGTATCCGAATTGTTCTCTAAAGAATTTATCTTGTAAATACTCACTTTGTAGCCCATGAAATATGTTTCCTTCAAACAGTTTATCAATATCAAGCTGAGGCGTTCCATTTTCGACTAAAACACCACTGAGTGTCTTTCACAGAACCGAGTCTCTCAGAGAGTAATACTTTAGTATTCAACATTATGTCATGAATAGCGTTCTGACTTAAATTATGGCCAGCTTTAAGTTTCAGTATGAATAAAGCATCTTCATTCTTTCTTTGAACTTCAATATCCTCAATTTCAGTATCACTTTGGTCACTCTGGTCATCTATCCAATCAGGATAGTTCACCGCCATAGCTTTGTCTACTTCAGTAGAAAAGTGTCTGCGATGACAGTGCTTCCTAAATGCATCATACGATTTAAAAGTTGCTCCACATGCACTGGATGAACAATTAACACGGAAGTTAGGTGCATTTCGGTGACGCCTAAGTAGATGTTGAAGGAGTTTATCTCGAGAGTATGGGAAAAAGGGGCACATGCTACATTGATGCATTGTTGGAGGCGCTGCACAAAACTTAACTCGTTGAGTCTGAGGAGATAAAATATTACCATGATAATTTTTGTCTCAGATAAATATTACCATGTATGTTAGTAACATGCAGTCGGGTTAATGTTACTACATGCAAAAATATGTTAAATTTTAAACTGAAATCACAAAAGCTGCAAAATTATATGTAGAAACTAGAAATGCGTCTGTGGGCCATGCACGGATGTCCCCATCCTATTTTTGTCAAAGCACTTTGAATATGTTATGACTATCATGACAAGTAAGTTTTTATAATAGTTTATAAAGCTATGTGAGCCTTAGTCAGTACAGTCTTGGGCCAGTAACTCAAAGGTTCTGGGTTCGAATCCCGGTGCCGGGGGAGGCAATCAAATGTCTCTCTCTTCATATATAAAAAAAACTATATATGCCAGAATCAGGCTCTCAGATTTACTCAAGCAAAAACCAATTATGAGTTATTTCTAATTAAAAAGATGCTAATTTAGTGTCCCTGTGTCTGTGCCTTTTGTTATGTAGAGAGAAAATCACTAAGTTAGAATTTGGGACTGCATTCCACCATGATTCCTGGTAGCTCAGTTGGTAGAGTATTGGGTCTGTGAGTGGGCCTGTAATCCATGTGGTTGTTTGCTTTTGTTTGTTTGATAAACTACGTTGAAGTTAGTGTCAGATCTATGTTAAATAATACAAATAAATAAGTTAAGACATATCACTGCATTTATTTGCTTGTTGTTTAACCTAGTCTCAAGAAAGATTTACTTTTATTTATTTCATAGCTACGAAACACCCTTTATCTGATAGTAAGAATAATCATAAAAATAATGATTATATAATATTAAGACAGTAACCCTGGTAAAAAAAACTGTTCTTAAAAAACAGCCAGAAATCAGAATTATGATGAAAAGATGGAGTATATCTATATATGACAGTTTATATGCCCTCGGTCATATTATGGCAGGTGCATAATAAATATAATACTCAAGTCATTTACATACCTTGAATTGCTTTTATTACAACTGGTGAAAATCCAATTCTTTGCAGTTCATTTACAACATCTTCTATGGTGTCATTTGGTGAGATATCTGCACTCTGGATAATGTCCATGGTGGACTTTGACAAATTCAATGTTTATCACCCGAGTTAGCACAACATTTACATTGACCTGGCTGTTGCAACACTCTCACTCCCTCAGCACTGGGCTAAAGAGAACAGAAGAGAAAAGAAAAATTAGGAAATATCCCATTTAAAATAAACTGAATGAGAAATTGTAGAGGAATTCTAACATGAGTCACCAAATGAAATGTTCACACCATTTACCTTCAGAATCACTAAGTGAATGAGATATCTAAATCTTCTATATTATTATGGTAGTACTAGTACATTGCCTTTAAATACATTATATCTGAGATAAATATACCCCAAGCAATGCACCTGCATGTATATTCATAATTACTTACCCAAATAAACCTAAATAAACTCTCAAAAGGACATGTCTTTGTCTAATCAATCTAATGCTATAAACCAAAAAAAATTTTGATGTAATTATTGCTTAAAATAGGCTGTAAAATGATTAATTTTATACTGATAAATTTATGGCCTTTAAAGGAGTTTTTTTTACACTATCTGGATATGCCGGAATATTTTGGAGTAACTGGTCAGGGGTTCAATGGCTGTTCGAATTAAACGAGTTGGTGATTTGACTAGTATCTAATATAAGAAAAATTAAATTCTCACTTAACTTGAATAACCCATTGAAATCGGAATGATTATTTGTCAAAACGGAGTAGTGATTAATGCTCTCACCCATTAAACTGAACACCACTGGTTCGAGCCCCACTCAAGGAAATTAATTTTTTTAATATTTTTTTTTTTTGTTGCGATCTGGATTTTTAGAATTATGGCTAAATAAACTTGGAATCAAAGGACATAATACTATAGGACACCACAAACATATCGACTCTGTGGGATATGCAATGCATTGATTCCCATTATTATGATTAGTCAGTAAAGCACATTAGGTGGCTTAATAAATTGCTGATGTGCAAATACGTATCCTTGGTCTGTAGCTAAGGATACTAAATTATCTCCCTTTGTAGTTATTGTGGAACGACCAAAATTCATGTTAAACTCTAAATTTATAGTTCATCACTTTTGTTATCTGAGAAAAATACTGAAGCGGTTAATGGGCCTTTAAGTAGCAATGACACCCTTGCTAGGGGGCGCAACTATTACTATGTCAATAGGCTTTCCCCAACACATCGTGAACAGAACCCTCCTTGTTCCACTGTTTTCTTGTACAATTTCTTGTGAAGGATTATGTGAATAAAGGTTTAAAGTGTGTCTATATGCTACTTTGAACTGCAGGAAACTTGCTGACAATGGCGAGATCATCAAGTGAAGATTTTAGGTAAGCATTTTCATTTTTTTTTCTGTGGAATACACCGACTAAATGTACACAGTTTGAAAATTAAACTGATATTCTTATGATTAAATGTGTTTTCAAATTGTGTCAATGCGGACAACAATGTGTAATTGACCTACTATGGGATTCGAAATAGGGCCAATTCTTCAATTAAGTAGACTTAAGTTGCTTAATACAGCTTTAATATCCCCATCGAATATATCCTGGATCCTTTTATTAGGTAAACATGCCTAAAAAGTGTCAGTTACTGGCCCGTCTACTAAAAAAATTAAGTCAACAGTCGATTTGGAAGAGACAATAATGCTGATTATGGCAGGTTGGCAAAAGATGCTTGAACCATATTTCTGGGTTTTTTTTAACAAGACTAATGAGTTATTTCAAGTCTCGTATGACATATAAACTGTGTCAGAAAGTTCAGTATATCAAATATTATTAGACAGTACTAATTGAACCCATAATAGCCAGTAAGTGAAAAAACTTCAAATTACAATTATGTGCGCACTAATTCTGTATCTCTTTGTTTTTACTTAAGTCAAAAAATGGTTTGTGGAATCGGCCCTTGGATGTTTATGTTGACAGCTCAGTCCTGACGCAACTTCTATTTTATTGAAATTTGGACCGTATATTTCTAGTTTTCTTTAAAATGCTTCATGGCCTGATGCAACCCAGTCAGAATTATGTTGTACTATCATTTTCCTATTAAATGAACATATTTGATTTTTTTTTCTCCATATTTTTCATACTTCCAACATAAAAAGTGTAGATGCGTTATGTATCTTATAAACTATACAGTATATAGAGATACTACGTAGAGCCCTATGAAAACTTTAGAAAAAAGGCCTGCCTCTGAATAACATATAATGTTGAATCCGTATGACCTAATTACCGCGAAAGAAATAATTGATTTTTTTTTTTGGACATCAAGTGGCTATTTTATGGGTCAGTCTAACCCAAAAGTATCTAAGGAAGAAAACAAGATGGTTTATGTCAGGGTAAGGCCTAGTCCTATTACATAGGCCGTCGACGTTTGACAAAAACACTCTCAAACTCTGTGGAATTTACTGAAGAATACAATGTTGGGGATAGAAATTGATTGCTAAATAAGTTGAATTCACAGCCTGTCATTTTAAAGTGAGTAAATCTGTCAATTCATTCTGTAGTTTTGTTTTAACTGTGCGCAAAGTGTTTTTGCAATAACCCGTTACGGAAATTGACTTCAAGCATAGGACGTCGAGGTACTGTCAATGTCCAAATGATAAATATCATACGTCGACGGCCTATTTAATAGGACTAGGTAAGGCCATGCAATTTTTATATATTGGAAGATAAAGTGCCAAATCATTGTATCGTTCTGCTATTTCTAAAGGTTAGGAAGCTTCAAGTAGCATAGCTAAAAAAAAAAGTCAAGTTATTTTTTCCTTATTTCAGAACTTTTTGTCATGCGGGGGGTGGGGGATGTATCTGTGTTCATGAGGGAGTCACGCGAAAGTGCATGATGCCATGAAGATAGAGAATTAATTTTTGAATTGTACGGACTATGACAATTAAAAAAATACATATTTTGTTATAGTTTTCGTCAAATGGCCTGTTATTACTACTTTTACTTAGTCTTTCACGTTTCAGTTGCAACAACAACAACAACTGTATGAAGACGATACATTACACTAAAAAATGGCTTTCAAGATTTTTCTTATGAATAAACCCATACCAACCTGTACTGGTGAAACTCGTTGTCTAACTTTATCGACGTC
>JAQQZZ010028099.1:0-10853 GCA_030265115.1 Mopalia vespertina | reverse complement strand
ACAAATTATGGAAATTTACATAGCATAGTTGAGCCCAAGTTAGACATCCTTTTTTCCTTTTTCTTGGGGCCCTCTAGCTAAGGGCATTTTGTTTGAAGAGTAGCAATGCTGTCTTTACTTAGCACTGGAGGAAAATGAACTTTCCAACATTATGTAAACGCTTCCCATCTTGGTTGTGCTAGTGTCAATTATTGTTGGAATACACCGCCGTCATATAAGTGAAATACCCTTACACTGTTAGAAGAATCCGATCGAAACGACCAGAAAAAAAATCTGGTTCAGTCGTGACCGACCAGGAAAAAGCTGGTCGCATTTTTTAACAGCTTTTTCCTGGTCGAACTGACATTCGACCAGCTTTTTCCTGGTCGATTCGACCAGCTTTTTCCTAGTCAACCTGACCTTCTATCAGCTTTTTCCTAGTCGACTTTACTTTTGACCAGCTTTGTCCTTGTCGCTTTTTCCTGGTCGCTTCGACCAGCTTTTTCCTGGTCGCTTCAACCAGCTTTTTTCTGGTTGATTCGACCAACTTTTTCCTGGTGGCTTTGACCAGCTTTTTCCTGGTCAGTCAAGACTTTACCAGCTCTTTCCTGGTCGAAGGTGACCTGCATTTTTCTGGTCGCAGGCGACCACAATAAAGCTTGTAGGCTTTACCACAAAAAGCTGGTTTGTTTCAACCGAGAGAAATGAATAATGTATGCAATTAAATGCATACTATCGTTAAATAACAAACTTGAGCTATAGGTTCTACATTTTTTACAACAATAAAATAGTACAAGTAGTGTAAACAAATTTTATTTTAAGTAAAGTATATGGTCGCCACATAATCACAGCAAAATTGTAAACACACACCGTTTCCTGGTTTCAGTTGAATCAGTTCTTTTATAACAGTTTTTGCAGCAGCTCTATTACACCTACGAATTTCTTTGGGGCTTTTAATCCAATATATGATTCTTGTAGTAAGTCAAAGTTTGGTGCCACGTGTCACAGTGGACACGTTGAATTCAAGTTACTGTCCGTAAAACCAAAAAGTTGACAGACGCACAAACAGACAGACACGACCTGGGTGACGTACCCAAATAGAAGCGTGAACCCAAACATGCACATGAGGTTTAACGTCTGGTCGAAAATTTATTCAACTCAACATTTTGCCAATAGGTTACCTATAAAATAGAAGTGAACATACGAAATGTATTATTAAATGTGTAATAGTTACATCCCTTATGTTTTTATATATATATCATAATGTCACGTATTTAGGAATAATGTGATAGTTAGTGAAGTTTGGTGCAACATCCAGTTTTCTGTCAATTAAAAAATATGTAACTATATTGCCTTTCTTTTCTAACTATATTATTTTTCAAATCACAAGTGTTCAACTGAACAGTTTAAAGCACGTGCCTAAATGAGTTCAACTTGGTCTGCAGATATAAGATAATTTATTAACTTGTACAGTACAATCGAATTCCAACTAATAGCATCTTCCATACTTAATTATCCTGTTTACAGAACACCAATTATGTCATTTTTGTGCAGAGTGTTTGCATTTTTTAAAAAAATTCTAGCCACTAACATGCAGACTTCGCTCGCCTTATTTAAAATGGTGCCCAGCGATTAAGCACCACCATCAGTTATTAGATTTATGATAAAAGCGTTCATGCAAAAAAATATAACATATGTGATAAAAAAAGAGTTGAATATTGTAAAGTTATGCAATAAGGGCCATTATGTTTTACTGAATTTGGTGAAATGAAATCTCATCTGTCGTTTCGACTGGAGGAAGCTCCTTGATGTTAATCAGTGAATTTGTTTTCAAGGTAGCATGTTCACAAACATTTGTGACAGATGGACATACACCAAGCGGCATTTTTAAGTTTATATTCCGATGCTCTCCCTTGAATTTCCATAATAGGATTTTTTATGTGTGACAAAACAGAGAGCGATCAAAATTACACTGACAATATTCTCCAGCTTTAACGATAGCCAATCAATAATCAGTAGCCTGGCATGGGGGTTTTCCTTTAGCGATTTAGTGGAAGAAGTCAAATCTTCAATATTTTGGTTACTGGCCTTTGGGTGTTTCAGACATCTAGACCTGTTAAACAGAAAACAATATTTGTCTAAAATCAGACTAAATAGAGTAGTGTGCTCTGCAATGTGTCCACTTCTAAAAATCGTCATGCTAATTATTGTGTATGAAGTTTACAAAGCCTTATTCCCACTGATGAGTTTTACAAAGTAAAGTAACTTATGACAGACTTCAATAAAATATTTTTAACAAAACTTTAATTAGATTCGTATTAAGTTTACTCTGCTTTATGAAGTTTATGTGTATGCAATTTTGTTTTCTTTTATCTACCACTTTCATTTCGGTCTGCTTCCTCATTTGTTTTTTTACTCAAATGCATTTAGAAAAAGAAAGATGTGATCAGCTCACTCATTCTAACTTTTCTGAAAGATGCCTTTAATTTCAACCAAAAAATATTGTTTAAAGAACTACTGCATCTTTATCCCTGAATTCATTTTTTATCCTTTCACAGCATACTCATTACGTTTTGGTATATCTTCTTGTGCAACTGGATTATCTTGATTATCATGCACTGTCTGCAAGTAAATAGGAAGACAAACTTATAACATATATATTGGCAAGCCTTATGCTGGATTTAGTCTAATACAATAACTGAAAACTTAAAATTCTCACCACTGCAGCTTTAACACTCATTCATATGTTAAGGTTGGGATATTTGTAGACCAGAGCTGTACTAGCGGCCTTCCTTCTCAGGGCAACACTGGCTAACCTATCTGTCAAGAAAATAAAGAATCATACAATATGACATATTTAAAGCATTTTTTGCAAATCATTGTTTGCAATAGTCACCCCAAAACAGTCTAGAACAGTTGGACACATTTTCGCTACCCTGATTCTGACAAATTAGGCTATTTCATTCCAGCTATATTTTAAACTTTATTTTCCTTACTTGCAAGGTCTTCTTGTTATTATTAATCCCTATTAAAACCACACTCGTGTTGAATGAAATATAAATTTATGTAATTACCTGTGGCTGTCCTTGTGACATGATTTTTCTCAATATCTAATAGTGTATGGATATTTGAAAGAATAAAGATCAACCCGTCTACTCCCAACTTGTCTCTATATATTTTATTCACAGAGATAATGTTAGTCAGTTAATAGTAAAATACCCAAATGTATCTTAAGTTAATTAAACAACTCTTTCACTACAGAAGCACTGCGCTTTGTGTTTCCTTATTATCGTACTTTTAAAAAAAATACACACACGATCTAAGATGATTGACACCAGTATTTCTCAACGGGCTGATGTAAAATAATATGAGTCTTCCCAAACTGATGTTGATAAACTAGATGCAAATACGTATCTTATAAACTATACAGTAGAGATACGACGACAGCTCTATGAAAACTTCAGATATAAGGCCTTCCTCTGAATAGCATATAACGTTCAATCGATATGACCGAATTACCGTGGAAAACATTTTTAAGCGAGTGTGGTACTGCTGAGAAATTATTGATTTTGACAGGAAAATGGACGTCGAGTGGCTGTTTTATGGGTCGATGTAACCCAAAAGTGTCTAAGGAAGAAAACGCAATGGTTTATGACAGAGTAAGGCGATGTCATTTTTATATATTGAAAGACAAAGTGCCTAATCATGGTATCGTTCTGCTATTTCTAAAGGTTAGGAAGCTTCAAGTAGCATAGCTTGTAGCTACTGAGTTTGAGCGCTTCTATTCGTGTAATTGCCCTAAAGTGGATTTTAAAGTAGAGCTAAATAGTGAATTTAGTACACTTACCGGTCTTTACATGTTTAATATCCCAATCGAATAATGTGTGTATCCTTTATTGGGTAATCATGTACATGTAGCATACATGCCTAAAAAAGGGACGCAACAGGATTTTTTACTCACATTTCAAGTCTACAGTGCCGATGATAATGAGAAAAATGATGGGTAAGCAACAGATACCTCAACCGTATTTTTCACAAGGCGAATACGGGATTTCAAGTCTCGTTTGACATATAAAATGTGTCAGGAAGATCTGGTCAGTATATCAAATACAATTGGACCCATAATAGCCGGTAATTTAAAGAAAAAACTTGAAATTACACAGTTATATGCACTCTAACTCTGTATCTCTAAATAACGCCATATTGTGTGATAGACTATTAGCAGAAGTCTATTAACTAGAAGTATGCAACTGCCGTATAGTAATGTCCACGGCATTGTAGACCAGCAAGAAATGATGACATCACATTTCAGACACGTGTATTTTTAGTTGTGAGGAACTCTGGGTAAGTTTGTCCCAGTTCGCCACTGCGTAGCAATTGTTTTTGTTCCGACGGCTGGCTCATATTGTCTGTTTAACAGGCACATATTGCACTGGGTAGATGTGTTTCGTTCAATACGAAACATTATGATCGAGGAACGCCAGAAGTTTCCCATAATGCATCATTTTTAAAGTTGCGTTTTTCTGATTTCTCTCGAGTGTTACGTCACATCATACGTTATAACAGGGGACTCGGTCACCAATGCCGGTTAGCTTATCTATATGGCAATTACATACTTCTAGTTAATAGACTTCTGCTATTAGAGATATAGAACTCTCCATCTACATAGCTAGTTGATAAATCTGCACCTGTACTACCCTTAAATGACATCTTACCTTCACCATTTCCTTGTGGCAATTGTATATGTCAGGTATGGCGTCGATACCTGACATATACAACGGCCACAAGAAAATGCGGAAGGTTAGACGTCATTTAAGTACAGAAGGCGTTGTTGTTTTTGTACTTACCGAAAAAGTGTTCGCTGTAGGCACATTTAAGTGAAACTCCACTCAATTAAACACACAATATTCTCTTCATTTGATTCTCAATGTCGACAATAGTACACAATTAAGCGGAAAAGAAGATACATCACGCAGAATCGTTCAACTATTCGAAAACTGGAGATCTTTGTGTTTCAACAGATGGGACTCGTTATGGATTGACTGACATATGAACCACAGCAGCGCATAGAAGAGTACGAGATACATATCAGTATTAACAGAAATGTACGAGCTATTTTTTTTTGTAAACAATGAACCTGGGTTTTGTTTTTTTGTGACGACAGAAAAAGCTGATTGATGATAATTAGTGGCTAATTAGAAGAGTCATCAGAATATAATCATATGTGACAGACATAGATCTAAAATGAAGTCGTAAGTAGCATTTCTAAATCCTGAATGTGGCACTTTCTTTCATGTATATGTTGACTTGGGCTTGCACATGTGTCCATCGGTATATGACCTAGCACAATATGTAGGTCTAACTATTTAGTTTGGCCCTATCTCCCGTCAATGCAAACCCAAGCCAGCTGTTAAAAAGGGATTTTTTAATTTTGTCTGTAGATAATAATCCAAAGTTTCTGTCCAACATCAAATCTTGTCTTATCGAATCTCTCAACAGAGCGAAGCCATGTTCAGAAGAAGTGTAAACTGGTCATTGTGTCACAACCTGTGTTTTATCCTGGTCATCTATATAGGCCTACCTTTCAGTTTGGCACTGTTTCACAATATAAGAAATACCAAATTACATAAAGGGAACAAGGGCAACTATAGTTCACAGTTAGTGTTAGAGCTTTGTTTACTTTTGAAGTGCATGTATTACAGTATAGTGAAATATTTTTGTCATTGCAATATTTTAAAAAAATTGTCCTACTATTTCCTAATATCTTATACGATTTAAAATCTTTGACTTAGTCAAAACCACACTCTATTATATCAAGTTCCCTTCATATAGAAATGTATGTTTTTGTTTTTTCAGTTACCCTGTATTGGTGCATTCTGAGAAACTTATCACTCGTGTTGGAAGATTTTATAACATTGGTGGATTGATAAACACTTGATGCTGGGTGGTGTTGTAGCTTGGATCATGTCTCCAAAAGTCAACAGTGGCGCACTTTTCGTTCTGGAGTTGACTGTGCAATGAAGCCCCAAAATGCCCTATACACTGCATAACTGGAGATTAATGAAAGCACTGGGACCATTCAACTGTAACTGGGTAATGCAAAGAGGAACTAAGAATCATTTATTTAAATGTACTGGCATAATTACCAAATACTATATCAGTTTTCGACTATAACTGGCTGTTATCCATCAGATGCTGCAGGACTGAGATTGAACATGTTCATCAAAGTGTTATAGTAAACCTGTATGTAAACATCATAGGTTATCCTATGTGCTAGCCACAGTGCATTATTCTTTTGAGAACCGGAGTGATCAGCTCTGTATGGACATTCCAAATGGAATAGTCAGACTTTCGAGATTTCTTTACATTCAGTGGATCTGTCTGCACTGGAAGTAAACTACAGGAATAGTCTAGACTCAACCTATTTTATAGTTTCTATTTTTTACAATTAAACCCTATTATAAGAATCCATATAATTACTTTTTTAAATAATTACTTTATGCATTGCATGTTTAAAATTTTACAATATGACACATCATATTAAATTTCTTAATTCTATGAATAATAGCGACCAAGAAAAACACAGAAAGTAGCCAAGAATTATTATTTTCAGATAACATTTCATCCAAAAACAATTGTTGGTCACTTCCTTGATCCAGCCAAGAAATTTTTTTTTTAAAAGTAACCAAGAACAATTTGAGTTAGGCATCAATTCGACCAAAACAAACTTTAGCTCACTTATGCGTTGTAAAGCTGGCTACCAAGAAAGAGTTGGCCAAAAAAGTTAACACGATTTATTTGGCCTTGGTAAAAATTTGAAAAAAAAAAAAATTTAAATGGGATTATATAACTTCAAAGTACTGTAGGAGCCTGCTAGTCAGCATCATATGTGTTGAGCATTTTTGAGCTATGATTTATATTCCTTGGTAGTATAAGTCACATGTAATTTTTCTAATTCACAACATTTTATAAAATGAAATAAAAATCATTAATAATTATTGGAGCGAAAATTTTTGAGTTTGACCATGAAAAATTGACATCTAACCTTTAGACCAAACACATCTTGGTAATAATTTTTGATAAGATAAGATAAGATAAGTAAAAAACCTGGTCGCTCTTCAAATCTTACTATATACCAGCGACCTAGAAAACCCTAGTTAAAAAAGTGACCAGGATTTATATGGTTGCCATACCTTTGGCCAGGAAAAAACCAGGTCACTCTCCAAATTCTACTTATACCAGCGACCAGGAAAAAACTGGTTAAAAAAGTGACAAGGTTTTATAAGATGTCGATATATTTTGACCAGGAAAAATCTGATCGCTCTTCAAATTCTACTTATACCAGCGACCAGAAAAAACTGATAAAAAAAGTGACAAGGTTTTATATGGTTGACACATTATTTTGACAAAGAAAAACTTGGTCAGGCCTTCTATCCGATGAAGGGCGACTTCAAGATTCTAAATATAATGTCATATTATGATTCATTGTATTTTATAATGGCATTAATTAACAAAAACGTCAAATATCTTGAAGATGAAGATGCTGAGACCCTTGTTTGTTACCCTTATTGTTCTCAGATTGTTTGAGGTTTTGTTTCCAAACTTGCATGTCATTGTAGACAAGAATTGAAACTAACATACTATCATAGGGTTTTTCTAAATTCAAGTTAATTTTTGAACAATTGATAAAAATATACGTAAAAAATAAAAATCTGCCTTTAAAACAATATTTGGTAAATATCTTCAAAACGAGACTTTCATGTCTACCAAGCTAAAATACCCTTCTGTGATCTAATATACTGAATTTAATCCAACATATATGCGACGTTTATGATTACTTTCCTATATATGACTAGATATATTTCATTTGCAAAAATAAAGCCTTCTTTACATTTACTTTAAAATTTAGCTAGTGTTGTTGTACGCTTTCAAGCCGAACAGAGATGTCAAAACTTACAAAATTCTCGAGTCACAATGCTTCATATATGCACCAAATGCTTTGGTCGTCTGCTCTTAATAAGCTAATTTACTAATTAGCTACACAAATTGGCGACCAAATCTTCTGTCTGCCTCGCCATACTCGCACACAATATCTCGTGCCGTTACTCGCGACAACTACCAAACATACCCTAAACATATAATTTCACGAAAGGATTAAAATAAGCTATTAAATGAACCCAACAGCGTATTTAATTCAACTGGACATATACACTGTTTAAATAACGAACATATCAACATACTACTAAAATTAAGCTTGTCGTCAAAGGAACTTTGTTGTTGGTATCGCGTCGTATAGAAAATGTTTGTTCTAAATGTTGCGGTTGTCTACGTCGACTCTTAATATATATACTATAATAATAAATTAAGACAATCGTTATTTGTAATAAAACTGGAAATAACTTGGAACAGGAATACTCAAGTACTCGCCAAACCGTCTGCATCAATGCATATAAGCTCATTTTGCCTTGCAGACGTCACTGAAAATCGTTATCACGTGATCAAAACTTGCTCGAGAATTAAACATAACGTTTAACCCTGGGGACAGTTGTTCAAAAGACCGCTAACACCAGATTCAATCGCTAAAACCGGGTTAGAAATAAACCTTCAACATGACGTGACGTCATCTAATAGAGGATTAAATTTAATAGCGCTTCGATCAACAGGCCCCAGGACCTGAACCAAGATTAAACGTTATGTATATATAGAAGACCTAAAAACATAACAGTAGGCAGAATAAACATACTGTTTAACATCTAAACGTTTTATTAAACATAAAAATTGAAAAGTAAATACTTTAACACAATAATTAACATGTTTTTCGTCAACAAGATTTACAGTGTGTTTATTCCAATTCGAATCGATGTTGGCTGGGAATGTATAAAAATCGACAAAATCCGAATCTTACAGCTGATGTCAGCGAAAAGCTTATTTACAACTGGAAGAAATGATGTGTTTACCGCAATGGAATATATAGTTCCCAAAACTTCCAATCAATCCCATTTGTTTTCTGTTTATTTTCCACAAACAAATATAAAATATATGGGATATAAAGAGAGCAGAGAGGACAATCATGTTGGTTTTTAATTAACTTTCTAGGTCATGACCTACATTTCCACAGTTGCGTGTTTACGTGTTGCGTTTGACACACAGCTATATGGTTGGTGGGATCAAATAATTTAGCTATCTTTAAGCGGGATTGTGGACTTTGATCAGTTGATTATATCACAGTAGAAATGTGTTTTATGATTTTATGACTAAAAAATGCGTGATAACATTAGCTATACTCTCTAATTCCATGTCTAAAGGCAGGTCACGTTTGTGTTACATTCTTATTTTAGTGTTAACTCAACTGTCATCAATTTTCTTTATCGGATTCGCCACCGCCGAATGAACAGTCATAGTCTGCTATATGTTTGTTTACAATATGTACGATTTGACAGCGCGTATTAGTACAAAATAAGTGAGTGTGACGTAGCAAAATTTGCGACGGTCAATCCTAGGTTTTACGGTCCCAATATAAACCCAACAGCCAATCAGATTGCAGATACAAACTAAATTGGATTAGAATGGGATATTTACCGTAAACAACGCAACAAGTGTACAAACCTAAGACGTCAAGCCACCCGGGTCTACTTTAGTGATAGGTGTAAAGATGGACGAAGTTGTAAGTAGTTTTGAAAACAATTCAGCCATTCATTGCAAATAAAGATTCCTCCTCACACGATTTAATCCGAGAGGAAGACGGTAAATTGCCGACATGTCATTTTCACCTAGTTGTATGTTTTTTTGTCATATTAAATTTCACTGTGAATATAAAGAAAAATGTTGAATATCAAAAGTGACTTACTACTTTCGAAATACCAGCGTGTTTATGTCATCATCAAGACATCTCTGTTTAACCCCAAATATCTGTACGTCTGGTTATGTCTGTCTGTTTGTTTGATCGCGGTGTAACGTCGTATTCAAGTGAAGTTCACCTATATGAAGAAGGATTGTCCATTTCTTACTGTGCCTTACTTAAATACGATGGAAAACCCGGAGAAAACATTGTAAAAACCACAACATCGAATGCCCGATCCACATCGTTTGACTACCTGAACGCAGTATACGGACTCGAAGACGTGAGCAGTACGTCGAAGAAGGAACAGTAGGCCGACACGCTAACCACTGAAGCAAACCCGTATGCGTGGTGTGAGTTAAAAGCAACAATTAAGTTGCCTTGCCATATTACGAGAATTCATTGGTTTTCTTCTCTGATTATTAAACAACTTCTGCTTTATTTTTCTCCATGCAATTGGCATATATGTCCTTCGGAGCAGTATCTCTGTCAGTAGTGGATGCAGTAACCCTCTTGTTCGTGCTCATGAAAACCATGGTGACCAGACTCAGGACGGCGAGGAAGTTTATTCCACCTGAAGAATAACAATAATAAAAACAGGGTGTATTAAAGCAACATTAGCATGTTAACACTTGTTATCATTCGTACAAATGTTATATACGAGCGGTGCCCTTTCATCGGTGGTTTCACGATTGTCTTCATGTTTCCATATGTTCTGACCCCGCTCGTAGAGCTAATAATTATAAAGTATCCCAGAATTAATTCGCCACCAATTTGTAAGAGAGTTATTGTTTTAAACGTAGTTTCTCAATGAAGTTGAGCGAAAGTCGAGACCCTAGCGTGGTCTTCCGATAGTTGCAAGTTGACGATTAGTGCAGGAGGAATACACGAAACCGATCTACATTAAGATTTCACATTTTTAAGTATCATTAATGAAAGTAAATCATAGGAGTACATAATCTCCTAGAAAATTAGTCGAGTTTACCTGGCAATTAGCTAGAGCTCGTCACGGAATTGTATGGAAACCTGTTTGGGC
>JAQQZZ010028088.1:0-10853 GCA_030265115.1 Mopalia vespertina | reverse complement strand
GGGGGGGGGGGGGGGCTCTCTTTTATAGTGGCCGCGACCAAGGATTAATGGTTAGCGTTACTTTTGCTACTTCGATGTACGTCTCACTGGTTTAAGTCAGATGGTCGTCCTGAGGTACATGGGCTCGTCACACGATGTGACTCTGGCAATCGCTGGGTTGTTTTAACAGGTTTCCTCCTGGTTTTCTATTTTATCTCATCAATGGACCTTGTGTAATACACAATCACTCGCTATATCTGTTGCTTGACTTTGAGTACGACGTTAACCCACAATCAAACAAACAAATAAGTCAGTCGTGACCGAGGAATAACGATAAAATAAGTCATGCGACAACATCAATGAAAATGCATATATGGCCTAGAGCAGAGTCATCTTTGGTGCGTGTGCGATCTTGTATTTCAACCTTGTAATCTTATACTAAGCTTTGATTTATAAAGCAAAATATCAAAGGATTATTCCTTCTCCTTTTAATTCTCCATTTAAGCTAGCCTAAGCGGTTTGAAGCCTTTACACTGTGATCAACGTAGCTCTTAATAAACAGTTACACAGAATCATTTGAACAGATAATATGTTGTACTTAGGAGTATAAGGAGACCCGTCTTTGTCCAGATTATGTTTAGCGCTATGCAGCTTATTTGATTAAGCCTGAGAACCTCAAAGCTTCTTTTATCAAGCCTTATTCAAGATAATAAAAGCTTATATACTGGATCCAGAGTGTTCAGTGAAGCCCATGTTACAGTTACCGACAACGATCAAGAGAAGCCAACCCGTTCTTTCCGGTTAGCTATCTCGTAATTACTTCGTTTTTTAACATAACTGTGCCATCGAATGTTCATCGAGATTCATTATGGGGGTTTAAAGAGGTCAATTGTTGACAAAAGGAGGAAGACATATGGAAGAGCTAGCAGGTAAAATTAACAATAAGCCATAGATAAGGTTATGTGATTAAAAAATTTGCTTGTCACTAAGTCGGACCAAATGTCACGTGATTGTCGTTGTAGCCATATCACATCTACGCTCTATCGGGAAAGATGTTTGAATGTGATGCGCCGAAATCATACATTTCGTTGTTTAACGGCGTATGCCCACTTTCCACACACTGAAAATAAAACACTTCAAATTATAATTGACTTTAAGCTACTTTGCTAGTACAGAGGTGCATAAAATCTTCCAAGTCAGTAGGCCAGTAAAGGACATGACTAATATATAGAGCTGCTTTCTGATAAATAACTGATTGATTGATTGACGCCTTATTCAGCGGTATTTCAGTTACGCTGTGAAGCACCGTCACTAACTTGTTGAAACCAAGAATACTTCATATATCTGGGACGCATATTGGCACAACCGCTTTCTGTTTGTCTGGTGTTGGTGGTTGAATGGAACCCCTTGGTAGGCTTGATTGATTGATTTATTGGTTGATTGATTGATTGATTGATTGATTGATTGATTGATGTTTTGCGCCGTGTTCAAGGGTATTTCACTTATATGACGGCGATGTATTCCAACAATAGTTGACACTTGCACAACCATAAAATGTGAAGTGTTTTAATAAAGTTGGAAAGTTAATCTTCCTTAAGTGCTAAATAAAACAGTACACTCCAAACAAACTACCCTTAGCCAGAGGGCCAGCTTCCTGTTGGGCTGGGGTTCCCACACATAAGGGACGCAAGTGTCCTGGTGTGTTTGTCGCGCCTGTTTTCCATCTTGTTTTGTCATTGTTTGCCATCAGTGACGATGAAGGCGGTTTCCTTCACCCTTCGGACTGGCACGTCGTTGTAGCAGAATAGCATTATACACACGGCGTAAATCATTACACAAACAAACCTCGGTCTGTTATTCTCAGCCAAAAAATAACTTCGGTATATTTCGATGCACTCGATGTTACGAACTGGGTTTGTTTGTTTGTTTTTTATTTGCAATTGAAGAATGCGATACATTTGATAAGGGAAATGTCCAAGGCGGGAATTGCTGCAAAAAACATTCATCCGCATTGGGTCATTAAGGATGTGCTAAACAACTGAGAGAGATTAGCCTTTATACTACCCCATCCCTCCAGAGAGGTTGAATACTATTCAATTAATTAATTTATAGACAATCTCGACGCAGAACATGTTGCACTCATATACAAAGCTATTCATGCTTGCCTTCTGTTTTGTTGTCTCTATCGGGACATTCATCTCAAAACCAAGCCGTATAGTTTTTCAAGCGAAAAACTACTGCGATGGATGACTACTGGGATGTGATTGCTGGCAATCTAATCCGATATCTACTGAACAAAACAGTCCTCAGTATAGATCGTTTTTAACACCACCGGGACCGCCTGACGAATTGTATGTTTAGGTTAGGAAAAATAATATCCTTAGTCACACGTTTATCGGATTAAAGAAACACAAAAGCATGCATGACAGACATTTCTGTATTAATTTACAAATTACACAATAACATTGCATTGTCACTATCTCAAAATGTAACATGCTGCACAAATGGTAATAAAAAACTCTTTAATCCCGGTGCTGGACTACTTGCGACTGAGGAGTTCTCGACTGGAAGCATCCCGGTTCTGCTTTCCTGCCACTGGAATCATACAATTGTACACCGTTTCGCCGGACTGAGTATATACTTGTTCCCGATCAGTCGCAGTTAACGGCCAATAACGACCTCGAGATAAGCTATATTACCACCGAGAACGCCTTTGCGCAAAGCAAAGAGTGTGATAAAAGTTGGCTTCAAACCATAAGAATTAAAACTGTGTGAATTATTGTGCACAACATTTTCACAAGTTCTTTTCTTTATTTGCCTATATTATACTCAATGTTTTCCTAAAGTAGTCCTGTAAACCATGCAGCCATAGTTTTTAACTCTTGAAAACACCACATTGATTACCTAGCAAATAAACATGATTCTAGTATAGTGTATCCTGCTTCAGCGTTGAAAGAAATATTGACATGTGAAATTTACCACAATTGCTAGTTCTAAAAACATACTCATGGGTCCCGACACTTTGTTTTGAGCACGGGCTCACACTATGAGCATGCGTCGAGATTCCTAATTGCGGATAGTCATAGGTGATCCAAGCATGATTAATCGGCTCTCATTTGGATGCTGCCTGTTGCCTGGAGTCGCAGGATTTCAACACAATGTCGATATGTACCTTACGCAAAGATCGACTGTGACTGGATGTGCCCATATTCTTAGCATCTCAGTCAACCTGTGCCCGACTTAAGAATATGTGATTGTTCAGATTCACCAATATATGTTTTCATCTTTAAAAAAAGCTATTACAAGTAATGCTGTATAATGTAGCAAGCATCTCAGCAAACAAGTGACTTAATTACTTCATCGTCAGCTTTTTGGTATTTTCTAAGAGGGGCACATTTATCATTATATTGGGTTGTGACACCAATACATAGGAAGAGTTTACAATCCTATTTAAAAGTCATACAAAGGAACGAACAGGGCTGTCCTGGTATAGTAAAAAAAAACAGAACAAACATGCAAATTTAAATAATTAACTGTGAGACTAACACGAGAGAGAATAATAGACAAAAGTACAGCTTGAGTCAAATACAAAAAAAAACCAACAGACCTAAGTATCGCTCTATACCAGGAGACAATTAGGCATGAATATTGATGAGAAGCTAAAAAAAATAAGCTATACAGGGTAAAAGATCAACACGAGTTTGGTGTGAAGTTTTAGGAGACAATTTAAGCGTATTGGAGAATACGGTGATAAATTAATACAATAGAGCAACCACCTGCTCTTGTAAATAAAGGTTGAGTGTGTTATTGTTATAGATTATTTGTTTGATCGGGGTATAACGCCATACTTAAGATTCACTTATATGATGGCGTGTGTCAGTCCAACGGGCGAAGGAACCCACCCTTGATGTAACAGGCAGCAAACAGTGACAAGACACATTCCAACACATCTAACACAGATCGGCTTCGTGTTGCCCCTTAGCTATGAGCTAAGCACTAGGGCTACGTGAACTTACATCTCGATTATTTCCATTGGTCAATATCCGTACGTCGTTTACCAACATTATCCTGGTCGAGTCAAACTGAAGCTTATTTTTAGTTGATGGTTACTCGTCCGTTGATGGTTACTCGTCCGTACACAGGGAAACAGTGATCATCAACTGTTACAGAACGAAACGGACCGCTGCAGTAGTCAACTACTTTCAGTAACATGTTGCCAACTGGAAATATTCAAGTATTGTTCCATTATCGTTTCCAGGTTACAAAAGTGTAATGTTATTATGGCTAGGTCAACAATAACGATTCGTGTATCCACCAGGTTACTAAACGCTTACAAAACTGTCGCTTAAGGGAACTCATAATGTACAGGAATGGCCACAACAGCCGGACAGGAAAAGCTAATGACATATTTCCCTGTGTATCCCATTCAAATGCGTGAAAGGAATAGTGTTTGATGGTCGGATAAAATCTGTCACCGTAAACATATGTAGCTGATCAAGAGACCGGTCTCCCAATCAGCTCACAATTCACCGTAATTCCTACGATATTCTCATCAAATCATAATTTTTAAAAAGGGTTGATGTCTAGAATGGTCTAGATAATTGTTAACAATGAGTTGATATGTCTAGTTCTACGCGGATTTGGGGGGGGACGGGGGGTCATCATCTATTTTAGTGGACCCCCTCCCCCTCTCCGTTACAAAATTCTGTATCTGCCACTGACTCTGATCACAGATTTACCCAGATGACCCAGAAGAACCAAAATATTGAGATTAACAAGAGCTCGTAACTTGGTTTTAAGGAGACACACTTCTATTGCACCATGTTAAACTTATCAGTTGATACTAAGGTTTTAAATCTGTGTACCTATGCGCACTTTTATTCAAACGTTGCTTGCGTTTATTCGTTTATGGAACCACCAACCCAAACATCTAAAACGATGTCACCTGAGGTTTAATCTATGAACCGGGACATTACGATTACACACCAGTCGACATTGGTGATACGCCACAATTGGTATATTCACATTCATATAAATAATGGCCATACACCTAATCCATTTCATTGCCACACATCCCTGAGAAATCAATCTGCGTGTTGATATTATTATTTTGAGATTTTGAGACCTTTGTTCGACCTGATCACAATACTGAGCTTGTGAAGGTACACTTACATCATATTGTTAAGGAAATTGTTAAGACGGATATAGAAGGATTTTTTAATATTCTGTTTATAGCATTTTGTGCGTGCGTGTGTGTGTTTGTGGTGATAGTGGTAGTGGTGGTGCTGTGTGTATATGTGTGTGTGAGGAGAGGGAAGGGGGGGGGGGGGGTATATGGTTGTTATTAGTATTTTCGTACATAACTGTTTGTGCCAGAACTAATTTCTCGATCCAATCGTCGAGGCAAGCTATATCTCGATTTCAACCAAAAGCTATAATTGAATTGACACAGGAATATCTCAGGCGGCTCGGATATTTCCTGTAATTTTCCGCTTGGGGAAAGTAACAAAATTGCATCATTGTGTCACTATTGGTTTACCTAAATTAACATTGTGTATCGGGTTAATAAAAAAATCTAAATCTTATACGTGAACATTTATTCATGAAAATAGATCCCAGTTGATTACGCAAATCATCTTGTACTTTGCCCCTTAATAAAATTATACCAACTTAATTTTGTTCCCACGGCTTTGGGTGTTAAATTGGCGTATTATTGAATTATGCAAAACTAAGTGGGTTATATATGGCTAAAATATAGACGTAATTCTAGTCAGTTGCTGACGTAACTGTACTTTATTTATATAAGCTTTCATTTTTATGGAGGCTGTGAGCATGGCTCATAGTGCTTTCCAAAATTAATTGCAATTACAAACATATTGACAGCTGCAAGGGATGAAACTTATGGCCCATTATCAAATAATAGTAAGTGGTTATTAATTGTGATGGAAATACATTCAAGAGAATTAAATCAAGATGCAGCGAACTAAGACAAATTGCATTCTTAAACAATTATATAGCGAGTGACATTTACAAAACCTTTTGTTTCTCTGATAAAGATTCAAATTAGGTTTTCTACTAGATCATTCTGTCCTCGTGCATTTTAATAGAAAATAAAGTAGGAATCTACGATAGAAGCAAAACAAATGACGGAAAGCAGTGCTCGAAATCTTGTTTTAAACATGATCAAGAGCAGGTTTTGTGTTCACAGTTTAAATAAAATCCAAATCCAGCTGTCGTTCTTTTTCTTGGATTCTCATTTTGTAACGATCAAGTAACATTTAGATTTTCAATGGAGACGGGCTGTACACAAGGCATGGAGGTAAGACGGCGACGGTTTTAATCAAATGTTGGTGTCTGAAGATGTTTGAAAAAAACTATCAAAACAAATACACGTGATGGTTGTGCGATAGCGCGTCGCTGATAAGCTGGGGTCGCACGATTACGGGTGTATGCTGCCAATAGAAATCCAGCATATGAGGTTAGGCCAGAATACAGCTAAGCAGTGATCTGTCGCATGGTCTCTATAGTAGTCTATGTATAGAGATATCATGTGGATTACTAAATCCACAGTCGCATAGAAATGCTCTGATGAAAATGATTTATGTTCCACAGCTGACAGAACTGATACTTTTCAGAACACACTACTCATTATGGCCATGCTTAATGGCCAGACGCCTATTTTTACGGATGACAGAAGTGACTAATTAGGATATGTCTTTCTGACCGCATGTATGCTTTCACTATAAAGACTGGTTCCTAGCGAAACGACCAACTTAACGGTCAAACAGAGGCTCTAACTGTAAGCTGGGTGATGAATTAAAGGCACTCTCGAATTTTGTTTTTCTTCGTTATATTAGAGTGCTCTTTGGTTGAAAAGAAAATGGGATTGATTGATTGGTGTTTTACGCCGTGCTAAAGGCTATTTCCCTGATATGAAGATGTGAAGCGTTTCCATAATGTTGGAAAGTTAATTTTCCTCCATTGCTAAGTATATACAGCATTGTTACTCTCCAAACAAACTGCCCTCAGTCAGAGAGCAAAAGAAAATGATCCGGTCACAGACTTCTGAGAATTGATGTCAAGAAGAGGCTTCATGCAAGTTCATGGTGCTTATTTTTACATGCTCGGTTCTCTGTTTGATATTTGAAGGTTAATAAAACAGAAATATGTAAAAACAAATTTTCTAAATGCATTCCTTTCTTAAACATATGTATTTAATTACACAGTAGTACACATTTAAGCCAAAGGCTTATCCGGCGTACAGGATGCAACATTACATACACATATTTAAATACGGTGACCACAAATGGTACTACTTTTTCCAGAGCCAATTTGTGTGAGCCACAAAAAAACGCCCAGACGTCCTCCATTTGATTAATCTCCTACGTGAGTCGTTGTCGTGCTGTATTAAACTGTGGACAATGTAGAACATATTAATCAGCTGTCTAGACGCGGTGTCCTCCGAAATAAAATAATTTAATGAATCGTTGTTGAGGGAGCTTCAACCGTTTCTTTTTGAACACAGGAGAATATAACTTTAATAAACGGTCACCTACATAATACAAACCTAGGGGTTGATCTACATATAGATGAAAAACTCGTAATTCTATTTTTTTTTAATTCGTTATGCCAATCGAGTGATTTATATTTTGAAAATGGTTTCCATTCACAGTTATTGACAGTGATGGATTAAAAGATTTTGCCCCAAAAATATGTCATTCTGGTAGATACTAGTTCTGGAAGTTTACTTTTGTTGAAAAAGGAAGAGTTCCGAAAAAAGGGATCAATCTTTCGTCTATCAGCTAATCCATTGGATTGGACTAAGTATAGACTATTTTTTTGTTATGGTTACTTTTTTAAAATCATCTTCATAATCTATTGCAGACTGTGACACGCTATTTCATAGAAGCCACCTTTCAACGTTTATTTTATTTCTCGGTTTTATTTTATTGTTTATCTACTTGGGTGGCAGATCGTTCATGCAAGGCGAAATCGCGAATGGATTTGCCTGATAAACTATCTAAACACACCCACCTTTCAGTCAAATCTCATAGAGTAAAGTTCTCGGAATTCAGTGGAGATTTGTTGCAACTTGTTAGGATAAACACTTAGCTTAAGTGTTTTCTTGCGCTGCGTAAAATGTTTACATGTTTTGTAAATGTCAATAAATTAAGACGCTTGAAATGTTTGTTAACAGTATCATTATCAGAAGTTAAAATGTAGTTAAAAACGGATTTAGATCAATAAAATCTGTCGTCTCCGTTCTAATGATATATCCAATTTCATTACCACTTTCCAAATAACACACTTACAGTTATATGGATACTTAAATTATCACAATTTCGATCATTAGTTGTAGCAAATTCAGGGAAGGTTTTATTTCCAAACAAAATGCTGATGCTAATGGTGTGCTTTAATTAAGACTGTGGATTAAAAAATTGATCTGATAACATAAAGATTTATTCACAGCAATACTTGGATAATTGGACCATTGGGAGTATGTTAACAGGCATTGTACAAACTAACTCACAGACGTACGCGAATCCTCTTTCCTTTATTCCCATGGTGATTACTATCGTAATTTGCGTAATGTTCAATTATGTAACACGAATGAGTTACGTGGTCATACCAAGGTGATAACTCTACTGTATAAATAATTGATTGGTTTAACACAAATCCAAAGGGTGTTTATTGTTGCCTTGCGTACAAATTTTAACACGTGTTCAGGTCTTGCTTGGACCCCTTGGTCGATTTTCAGAACACCTGTGGTACTTAGTATATTATGCCGAAGAACATACCATATAGATGTAGATATTTTTGGAAAGCTTAAATACTCAGGATTACATATTTGTGAATGTGGTGAAAATCCAATTATTATTTCTACAAATATTGCAAAACGAGTAAATGTCAACAGAAAGAAATAGACTGCATTTTTCAAGGTTTATTTCTCGAAGTGCAATAACGATAGGACCCAATATATAAGTTGACCTAGTAGAATAGTCCTTGAATTACTAAACGGTGCAACATTATTTTTTAAACTTTGATTACATCGATCACAGTGGATTTTTTTGTCTATCCCACCTTGGAAAGTCTTTTAAAAATGTTCAATACAACTTTCAGAAAACATTTTAAAACATCAAGGCAGAACTTCTAAAAAATGAGGCACAGTTCACTAGATCGCATTGTGTTCTTTACAATGGTACAAATATGAACGTTCTAACATGAATAGTTTTCTATATATACGCCATGAAAAATGTAGGGTCTCCTTAAAACTGAAGTACCAGAAATAGGCCATTAAAGTGTTGACACTTGGATATGATCATCGGAAAACCACGGTATATTTCAGTTTTCTCGATAGCTTTGATATTGTGCTGAATAATCTTCGTTTAATTCACAAATTGTATAAAGACATGTTCATAAATTAAATGTATTTTATTGCCATCTCATGATAATTCCACTTGACAATACATTGATAAATTTCCCTATAGCATTCCTATTAAGTTATAGGTTAGTCAGTAGATAGAAAATAATATTGGTATAAATTTGTCAATAACGATGACCTCCCACCAGACACATCAATCGAAACTATAGATAACACTATAGACTGTCTATAGACAATCAAATTTTAACTGATTGTAATTTTTATCCAAGTAATGAAAAAGAATTTGATTCATTTTGAGCTGAAGGGGTCCAGCAAGACCTTAAGTTGATTAAGTAGTGTAATATTAACATTTGGAATCCACCTCGTTGTGTCTGGACTACGACATGCAATGCTGTCATAACAACTGATCCAATGATAAAAGTAATGTCTTTTTAACATTGTAAAATGATATTGCTTTTCTGTGGTAGAATAAGGCTCTACCACGGCGTTCTATGGTAGAACGTCACCCTCCTCATGTGTTCCACGCGGCTGCTAGTGTAAATTGTAAAAACATCCTGCCTTCCCCTGATAAATATTGGGCATCTTGGAAAGGGGTGACTTGTTTGATGGGGTTTTTTTTATATCGAATATAAATAGGTAAGGCCTACATCAATTAACATATACCAGTTTTTGAACTTCAGGATAAATTGATGTGATTTATTATAGAGTATATGAAAACAATATCCTATGGGATTTTGGGCAAAATCCCAGAAGATTTTTCTATAGGATTTTCAAAATCTTATAGCATTTTATAATTGGCCTATAGGATCCTATAAGATGTCCAAAATCCTATAGGAACGTATAGGATTTTTCTGCAAGGGTCATAAAGTGGAGAGACAAACTATATTTTGATGATGTTTAAGCATACCATACAAGTAGGCCTATTGCGAGCTATTGTCTCAGACGGCACACGGACAAATGCTGTTTCGGCATTGGAAAAAAATGTGACAGTATTTCCCACAGGTTCATCGCGGAAAAGTACGATGTTTTAAACCACCATCGTGCCCTGTTTTAATTGTACATTTTGCATGTTTCAGATATCAAGCAATACGTAAATCGCCACAGTGTCTACTAACATCCTCAAATAGAATTTTCAGCTACACAATGTATTGTCCAAGATTAGTAATTGTGGCCCCTAACCATAACTGCTTTGTTGTGAAATGCAACGTTTGGCGTGCAGGGAGTCTGTGGGCATCGAGATAAACAGTTATCTGCTCACTATTGTTAACTTTGCATTAATTCTTCATTGGCGAGTATAATAGACTACGGGAAGCTGACGTATCACTAATAACTTTATGTATACCTAGTATAAATGAAGTTAATATGGCCGAACGAAGGACGCCGAAGGCGTCCTTCGTTAGGACACTATAGACGAAAACAACAACAACAACAACACAAATCTAACATAACCGAGAACACAATTTTTTGACCAACTCAGCGCGCGCTTAGTTCT
>JAQQZZ010028077.1:0-10853 GCA_030265115.1 Mopalia vespertina | reverse complement strand
GGGGGGGGGGAGGAATTGTTCCCCAGCAGAACCAAAAAATATATTTTGTTGTTTAAATGACCGATGAGACACCGCCTTCTGCAATGATCTCAAGGCAGAATGGAATAACCTATTTTATATAATTTTACTTTTGTTCAACTTGAATTTTATTAATTACGATTAATAATTGATCATAGCAGGGCTCGACATGGCCAATGGACTGATCAGATCGGGCCAATCTGACCACCTCTCTAGTAGAATATTGAGGCAAAATGACGTGTTAGAGCAACATGGCTATGTGGCACCATTTTGCCAGTCAAGTTGCCCCTCAATCACCAGGATCTCATTCTCCTCCGACACGAGATGCAACCCACGGCAAACATGCTGCCTCTTTTTCACCTCTTACGATCAACCGAGGAAGCCGGGCGGAGTATCCTACTGATGTTAAGTGGCCCAACCGCACCCCCAAGTAGGGAATGTTGTTTCTAGGTTTTAGCATTATTGCATTGTTAGCCCTAAAATTTGTTATGAAATAAGCCTATATGTTTGAAATCAGTACTATGTGACATCCTGATAATATAAACTGTCATGTTTTGCTAATCGGATTAATCTCCACTGCTACCACGTACATATGTCGTAAAAAAGCAACCTTTAAAGTGAATCAAATTCCGCCTTTACGTTATAATTTGGTGTACAAACAAACGGCTAATGGGTAAATATACTACCGTCGGTGAGACTCACACCTTCTGAGAAATAGCACTACGATTGGGCATGTAAATACTGGATCAAATCAACACTGGTTTGAGTGATGAACACAAGAAATGAGAACAGTTTCATTACACGAAGGTAGCATTGGGAGGAACCTAGTCGGATACATTCACAATAAATGTTTCATAAAATGCGGGGTGGAGTTAATTTTCTTACTGACTTACCTGAAAACCGGCTGAGTTACTGCCTTTGGTAGGAACATATTCTGATTGATTGACATTGAGAAGGAGGTATAAGCCGTAATCCTGTCCGGACATTTTAGACACGACGCTCTCATTTAAACTATTAAGAGGTGAATTAAAAGAAAAACAGACACCTCTTTCTAACATTCGTATTACAAACATTTGGTTGCAGTCTTGCTCCCTGCCTCCAAAGGAACATGCTAAGAAAGTCATATTTAAAGTGTGAGACATGTTTCTTAACACCTGGGCCTCTGTAGCGTTGATTTCATTGAAGGTATGATCGATGTTACCGTCCCAGGAAGCAGTTTGAGTCATACGGGCGAACGCTGAACGGGACAAGAGGTACTCTTCAAGGCCTCGGTACTGGCGTATCTCGCTTCTCCGAATCTTATTTATATTACAAATTGTCACACTAGGGAATGGAAGCTGTCTTTCTACTTTGACCTCGAATTTGATTTCAGAAGGATATGATAACATGGCGGTCACCTGACCGACGAGAATAACTAGAAGTCCAACGAGTGCACTTAAAATCACCGCTGCCCAGAGCAATCTGTAACAAAAATATAGTGGAATAAAGAAAACTGTTCGCTACATACGGTATAGGCATGAACGATCAAGTAGACTGTAGGTGGCAGATTACCCGTAAGCATTTCGAATATAAATGGTTTGATGAAATATTTGGAAACAGCATTGGACTACTGTCTACATCGGGCTACTCAAAGATCTAATTTAATCATATGTAAAGAGTTTGGGTGCATACCATTAATCAACTTAATGACGCAGACAAATCAAGTTCAGACATTGCTTCTAATAGAGAACTAAAAAACAAACCGACAAAAACAAAATGCTTAATGGTATTTCACTTATATGATGGCGATGTATTTCAACAATAAGTGACACTGGCACAACCAAGATGTGAAGCGTTTGCATAATGTTGGAAAGTTAATCTTTCTCCATTACTAAGTAAAGAAAGCATAGCTACTCTTCAAACAAACTGTACTTAGCCAGAGGTCCCTAAATATTAAAAAAAAACCTTTGTTTACGCAACCAGGGCTGAAAGTATAATCTTGACAGTGTTATCAATACACTTGACTTTTTAACACAGGAAGATTATGCAGGGTCATTTATTACCTATAATAATTCATGGCGTCTATCGACATGTAGAAACTTGCACAAAAATAGCGCAGAAGTGATTGTGAATTGTGCTGTGTACAGAGCGGTTCACTATAACAATACATATCTATGCTTGTCTACAAACGTAATTTGATTTTTTTTTCTCTCATTGATATTAAAGGATGAGTCTATAACAGCCCAATGTCAAGCTCAACCCACCCAGATTAACTGTAGATAGGGAGAACAGTGAAGAACAAATAAGTGTGATCATTTGTAAGCACAAATCTTTAAAATGTGATGCACATGCATGAAGCTATTTATACGACATTGAGTGTGAAAATGAAGTTACAAGAACTTGTTTATTGTTGATGAAACAAATCGTTCTTGTGTAGGGAAATGCAATGCTGGAAATGAAACAACAGCTATACACTAACACACTGCCAATGCGTCCACATTGCGTGATTGCTTGACTAACTTAAAATTTAATACTGAAACTCCAATCGAACAAAAACATGACGCAATATAATGGCAAATGATAGTACCTAAAAGTCGATTTCATTTTAAGGGATTTGGACCTAAGAGATGAAATTCGTAGACTCGGAACCAGACAGACTGAAAACCAAGCATATGTATACCGGAATTAGAACATTGGGACCACCTCTGATATAACGGAATATAAAATTATTTTTTTAACGTAAGGACATGTCATGAATAGCAACAATATTTCAATTAAACCAGATATGACTTAAAGGAGAAGGAATTCGGCGCTAACAATTGATGGTGGAAATGAAATCGCCAGAAGTTAAAGTCGAGGAAAATTCGGAACTGGCCAATTTAACGGGGATGGATAGCTCCCCTGTATATGAACAAGAGCTGTATATTACTATTCAGCTGTTCATCTGTATTTAATTCCAACCCTTACCTGGACAATGAATTAACTGATGACTGTTATCTTCACTGTGTATATTCCTAACGGTGACAATCCCCTCAACAAGCTATATCTTAACATCAAGTCTAACAAGATCACTCACATATTAAGTCGAGTGTACTTGAAGTGAAAGGTGGTGCTGATTTTTCAGAATCAGGAGCCACTTTCCCAAAATGTCGCAGGACAACAACATCTAACGTGACAAAGTTTTGTCTTACGATATATTTTTTTGTAGTACGACACTTTATGAAAGTGGCACATGTGCTTGTGAAGATCTGCTAACAAAATAAGGATACGTTTATGATGGTTTAGTGTTAAAACACCCAATAATAGTACTGAATACAGTCTAATTTTATGTTTGTGTGATTTGGGTTTAACGCCGCACTTAAGGTTACAGTTTAACGATCTAGTCTTAAGAAGTACTTTTAAGGACAAAACTTATCAACGCCAGATATGTTTGTTTATTATGTGTGACTCATAACCCTCGTATCAATTTACCATGCTGAAGTGCTTTTATTTTAGGATGTGCTGAAGCTCTAATATACCATGGACAACACATCTAATATTTTTGGTAGACAAAGAAATTGTGGTCAGTGATCTGCACTACAAGTGCACTTGTGTATTGTTTTGTGTTTTCAATTATAGCGTTCATCAACAAAATAAGTTAGTTCATATACTTGTACGATAAAGATGACTATTTAGATATCAATCCAGAATTGTCCAGCACAAAATAAGATTGTGTATATGAGATATAAGTGACTAACAAGATAGATATATACTTAAAACGCAAGAGAAAAAAAGACTTTTAACATTTAACTCAGATTAATTTATTTGACTTCTAAAGCAGCAGAACAGGTCAAATAAAAGAACCTTTTGAAAGATATCAGAGAACTCGTGAAGAAATGGACTGTCTGTAGCTAGCTCGCTGTAAAAACCACGCAATGCTCAATATAGATATGTTCATATATAAGACTTTCAGTACAAATCCTCTGCTGTATGTAAGATTATTCCTAAAGCACTGTTTTAAATATGCCAGTACACAACTAAAGGTCTTCTAATATTTCTGACCTTGCTAACCGTAGCGGTATATAACGGGTTTAAAGCTAAAAAAAACTGAACAAATTAATACGTATTTTGGTGTCGATGTTTACTAGTGAAGACACTGTCAATATTCAACAATTAAAGGATATATTTTTTTCTGCGACACTAAACACTGTAATGTTCAGCTGTGATAACGTGTTAACGAAGCAGAACGTTCTAATAGTGAATAAAGCTCTAGACCCGGATACTATATCACCGCGAGGATTGTCAAGTGCCGCAGTTAATTCGTGTCACCAACTTCTTCCCATGAATTTTGGTTGTGTTCCTTCTATGTGTATCATTGCAAATGTGTCTGTCTCCTCACTTTAAAAGTGATATGACAAATTTGTTCAAATAAAAGACCTATCAATTTTGTATATGTTGTATGTAAACTTGTTGAATAGATTATATCTCCATGCGAACAAGAATTTCGACAATGGTCTTACACTTGTTTAGATGCGTACTCGTTACGGCAGTTGTATACATCGTTTGTGAGGCACCAACTAGAATACTCAAATGTTAGTATAATAAATCAAAAATATAATTTCGAACTCTTAGATAATGTTCAGAAGCGTAGAGCTAAAATTCTTCCAGAAGTTCAATCCTTTCATTATCATGGTCGGTTTAGATATTTGGATATGCCTAGTTTATAGTATCGATTGATAGCTCTACCTTTGTTACTGACTCAACCTCCGCAGATTTCATCCTATCATCAGGTATCATCGATATAAGACAGATATACAGCCTCTTAATTAAAGTGCCAACTGTATTTGTGTTGCCAGTTGATACCTATCAGATGTTCAGAGGTTTGACTTTGATTCTTTTCATTGTGCTGCAACAAGCCAAAAGATTTATTTGAACTTAAACGGCATACTCAGGTACTTCATTTATATGAAGACGGATTGTCCCATTCTCACTTTGCTTTACTTACATGCATTAGACAACACGGAAAGGACTCAGTAAAGAAAAAAACACCCTACGCGATTGCCGGTGCCACCTTGGGTGACACCCTCATAAACCCCTGACTCACGGGCCTAAACAGTATAGGATAATCGTCAATTATACACGATAAGCACAAGTATGATTGTCATTTTCAGCAACTTTAAGAAGTTGGTTCCATGCAAGCGTGCTGTGACTACAAAATTCATTCTTAAACATTTACTCTTTATACTAAACTTGACCGTATAATTTCAGTAACAACTTCACATGTTTTTTCACTCATAAAAAAAAGATTGAAACGCTTTAAACACCGTGAGCAACCATGCAAGCATCGCAACAACATTTAACGGGTTTTGAGACATTTTCTGCAAAATGTGAGCTGAGAATATTCTCCTTACCAAAACGTTTATCATTAGAGATAATGGATTTCATTTCTATGCATTATTTGTAACAATGATCCTAAAAGGAAACATTTTTAATCATATAAGGTCTAAATGTAGACATATTATCAGTATGATGGTTGCTTGTGGAAGCACATAGCGGAGATCACACAATCGACATTGGCAATTGGATAACCCAGTTCAAATCTGTAGTTGTCAACTAGAAATATACATTAAAATCATGGCTTTTTTACATTTGAAATGAATTTCATTAAACTTTGTTTTGTTCTTTGAATATGGAGCAAAACATCTCTATTGAAAGTATTAAACTTCTCAACTGTATGTGTAATATGCGCTCAATATGTATACCGTGGTAATGGGTGATATGCATATACACATTGTAGTTGCCTTTATACTGAATACAGCGCAGTGCCGAGCGATAATTCTTTCCGATAAAGCCATATGTAAGCAAACACCTTCTCTTAAATGTAACAGGCGAAAAGGTTCAATTCTACGGTTTAAACTGACAAAATTTGCGATATTCAGTTCTTCTTTGTGCCCACCTACATTAAACAAAACTGAAAATATCGTGTTTCAAAATAGAAGTTTTCTACTTTGATGTTCAACCAAATCTGTTCATCAGGAGAGGAAAACAGTATCAAGTTGTAATGTCATTTTAACGTATAAATTAAAAAGCGGAATTCATTTTATAATAAATGGTGAACGCGTTAAGTTATTAAATAACTTACGCGTTTTGCGTTGTTTTAATAATGTTCAACTATTTATCATTCGCGTAATCATAATTTAAACTAACAATTTTGAACAGGCATCGTTTCAATTTATTATTCACGTAATCGTAATTTAAACCAACGATTTTTACCAGGTATCGTCTCTGGTTGTGCTGAATTTGAGTTGAAACACTTGACAATTAAAGATCTATTTTGGTGATGGAAATTTCCAAATAAAATTATCAAATTTAATATATAGA
Organism: Mopalia vespertina; assembly: GCA_030265115.1. Taxonomy (NCBI): domain Eukaryota; kingdom Metazoa; phylum Mollusca; class Polyplacophora; order Chitonida; family Mopaliidae; genus Mopalia; species Mopalia vespertina. The sequence goes on along the minus strand of JAQQZZ010028077.1, from coordinate 4,496 downwards.
AAAGCGGGTATCCAATAAGTGATTGCCGGACTACACTATTGTGGACGAGGCAAAATATCATCACAAGGCATGGATTGTTTTGTTGGGTCATCAAAGTTTACGGAAATGCTGATATTTGCCCGATGTATAACTAACAAATAAAGATGTATTTTTCACAAACCAATACTCAACGTTAACTCCGTTTCAACGGAGGAGGAAGATGAGATTTGGAAACATTATTTGACATTTAGGAGACCTACCGAAAATGGTACGAAGCATGGGATTCAAGCAAGTATTTAATGCCGTGTACAGTAGCTTCCTTTGCGTAGGTTTGAGCCGCTCTTGAAAGTGACCCTTGGCTTTCATTGTCGCATTTATCTGGTGTACTCTGTAGCTCATCACCATTCAAGTTGTACCTCCGATTGCCCATTTCAAACATTTACAAGCGGACAGAACTATCATCCTATGATAGATTATTCAGTGAGCGGTTGAATGACCACGAGTTCACAGTGGTCGATAAGTACTGTCACACCACAGAAATTGTATAACAGTTACACAGTGTAATAGAATCCAATCTGTTTCCTATTCACAGTAGAAATTGCATAACTTTCATTTGTCACCATTGTAAACATATACTGTTTGTAGAGGATTTAAACTTATGATTTATTTAGTAAATCTTAGGCAGCTTCATATTTTAACATCACTTTGAACAATATGGTAATAATACACCAGACATGTTTTCATCGTGAATAGATTCAGAAAAATAAACAACACTATTTTCTTTGAGATAGAAGCTATACTCAGTGTTTTTTAGTACAGGTTGACAATTTCACTAGCGCTCATACATCTAAACAATTGACAACCATTCGTTTTAACACAGCATTCTTTCTATTGTAAGCTCACTTCTGTATGCATAACAGATTAGTGTAACAACGATCGCAGTAAGTGTTTCAATAGCATTGTAAGATAAACTGTTTGTAACGTTTATGGTGCGTTATCCAGTAATTTTGAAAACAAATGCAAACACTTTAAAATTTGCCTCCATTTTACGAAATCAGTATGTAACCTTCTTCTCACACGAATATCTATGGACTTATTTCAGCATAACAAACAAATACAGGTGCAATCAATCGATTTCACATTACAGAACAAAACACGAATCCGTTCACAAGCATTGTGTATTTACCAAAGCATTGCACTATGCTTATTCAAATAGTATATCTAAATAGCGATACTCAATTTATATGTGATGTTTTAAACAAGCTAGACATTTGTTAATCAGACAGTCTGTGCGCCAGGATGAAGGCCCTCCTCAATGAGTATGCCCGAGAAACAACCGTCCATGGTCTCAAATATGCAGCTGTTTCACATAACAAATACAGGAGGTTTGTATTGCATTACCACACATGGTATTATTAACTGTCAGCTGTTGTTATATTGTAAATGCGGATATAAAAATGTCACCTATGTAAAAAATGTCAACAATATTCACTTCAGCATGGAGACACGTAATATCCTTTTATTATTCTACGTATTTGCGTTGTATTTCAGAGGATTCTGGGTTGTCGTGTTGCTCATATCTGTGACAGGACTGGTGTATACAACATTTAACCAAGTTGCAGATTTGTTGTCCTACCCCTCGGCAATGTCCCTGAAAGTTCAAGTTAAATCAGAACTCCCTTTTCCTGGTGTGACAATATGCAGTCTAAACCAAATACGCAGGAGTCGAGTAAAGAAAATAGAAGGGTTGGCACCGCTGTTGTTAACAACGTCCGGCTTTGTTAGTAACCTTTCCTTGGAACGTCTTGCAGATTTTCAGTTTGACAATGTCACTTCAGAAGGGGCTCTTGAAATCCGTGCAATGGCACATACATTGGAGGACACCTTCGATAGATGTTTCTGGGCAGGCCAGGAGTTTCCTTGTAATGATTTCATCCAGGCTGTTCCGCTAGATAATAATGTGTGTTTCACCTTTAACAAACCTTCCCTCGTCCATAACAAGTCATTTGCAACCCATAACGTTGGAGCTGATTTTGGTCTTCGTTTAACACTTAACGCAATGCAAGATGAGTATGTGCTGGCTGGTTCGACAAATTCAGCGGGTTTTAACGTAAGATAATGGCAAAGCACATTTGAACCACTAGTTACATTTTATACTAGTATATTCCGAGGAAGACATTGTTACTGATGCAGGCTATACGTTTCCCAAAAGGGTACATTTAGTAAACCGAAGTCTGTATGCCAATTCGAATATTAGTAGAGTTAAGTAACTGTACACTTAATAAGGCTTTACTCTAGAATTAACTATACAAGTTATGAAAATCCTAAACGATCATAGAACAAACTGCTTATATGGTTTCTTTTAGGTTATTTTACATGATTTTGACGACACCCCGGCCACAAGAAACGAAGGTTTCGTTGTATCGCCAGGATTCTCTTCGTCTGTTCAAATCAACCTTAGAGAGGTGAGCTTTCAATGGGTTTTATGGCTGACGCCCTTCTTACTAATTTAAAATGAAGTTAATTTAAGGGATAACTCAGTTGTTCGAATATCTAAAGTTCCGAATTATGAATTGGTTCTCAGTTCGGAATATTGCACTGTGCGTGTCTACTTAACCATACTAGTTCTAGGTATAAGGTGAGTTGTAACAGTTGTGGTGCGAACAATTATCTTTGAAAACAACCAAAAAATGTAATCCAAACTCAAACTTCTTTGTGTCCTTGCTAATTAAAGCCGTCGTATAACAAGTATACACAAATCTAACACACACATCGTATGGAGATATTATGCACTTCCCAAAAGGTATCTTCAGAGATAATTGAAATGCCCTATAGGGGGAAGGGAGGGGAGTGGGTCTTACGGGGAGATAAGTCGAGGGGCCGGGGACTCAAAAAGGTATTGCATGCCTTAAAATAAATGGTGTTTTATATGATTGAGAACTTCCGAAGCGGCAACTGGAAACCTTGAAGGTCGGATATCATAAAGTCGCCCAAATTGATAATACAACCGGCATCAATCTGGCAGCATGAACACATCATTTTTCAAACTCACTTTCTTTACATTCCAATTTTTTCCCAAAGCCGCTTTTCAAATACGGTTTGATATGGGGTTTTTTTTTTCCAGATCAGCTACTTTGGCTATCCTTACAAGTCATACGGTGACCAGTACTGTATAAAGAAGACGGATAGAAAACTGAAGTACTTTGGCAAGTACGACAGACATGGCTGCAAACTGGAATGTAAGGTAGACTTTCTCCTCGGAAAGTGTGGCTGCAAGGGAATATATGATCCAGGTTAGTTATGTCTGTCTACTAAAGAGAAACTTTATTAAATTTTTCTTTAAAATAGAATATGAATATGAAGACCATAAGCGCATGACAGATCGTTTCTGACGTCATATAGTTGAAATACCCTTGGGCACGATGTTAACCCCGATCAAACAAACAAACAAACAATCATTCGTATAAATTAGTTGTAATTTAGTTGCTTATAGCTAAGAATGAAATAACGCCCTGAGCAGTTGCAGTGGCGGGCACCAGAGATCAACATTCCACCAGTATAAAACATGTTTAGTGTCGTTTGTAAAGAGTGTATTAACTGTGTAGACAAAACTTTCCTGATGTGATCAGATTCTAGATCACAAAAATGAACCCATGAAGCCTATAACAATGACACTAAAATTAGTTTGTGTCCTCTGTCTCCAGGCTGACTAGCCGTCTATTTTTATAGTCTTCAAAATGGGGTTAACGGAAACTTCAGAAACATTTTCGCTGATGGAACACAAAAGAACTTGATTGTACGATGAAGATTGTTTTGTTTTTTTTCTGCATGTCCATTATCCAAAAACACTAGGTTATTGTTCGCCGAATGTTTAAATGGAATCGTTTTAATAGCTCGCTCAGTCAGTCAACGGGTGCCGCGGTGGTGTTCGTTCTGTGCACATCATTCTTGGATTAGGGCCTCCTATTTCACAAGCAGCGGAATTAAGTTAAGGTTAAGTTGGAACTATTATAAAGCAACAGAAGAAATTCTTTCAGAAATTGTATTCTGCTGTTTATATACTTAGGGAAGGTGAAATAAACTAAAAGCTAGAACAATTAAATTTGACATCACTCTCAGATAATCAGGCAAATGGACTAGAGGGTTATTATCGTATTCAGAATTGTCCACAGCATTAAAAAACATGCAAAATTAAAAAAAAAACGCCTGGTATTGATGGGTTTTCGGCAGATTTCTTTAAATTCTTTTGGAGGGATATAGGCGTATTGGTACTAAGAGCTATTAATATGGGTTTATTAAGAGGTGAACTGTCTATAACACAGAGGCGGAGAGTAATCACTTGCCTCCCCAAGCCGGGTACACCTCGATAATTCATGAAAAATTGGAGGCCTATAACATTGTTAAATGTAATATATAAGTTGACGTCCTTCTGCTTAGCTGATAGACTGAAGACTGTTCTACCTTCCTTAATAGGTGAGGAACAAAATGGCTTTATTCAGGGAAGAAATATATCTGAA
>JAQQZZ010028066.1:0-10854 GCA_030265115.1 Mopalia vespertina | reverse complement strand
TTAGTCCCCCGTCAGGTGCCCCAGTAGCAATCCTAGCGCCCCCTTGTGGTTGAGTGAGATACACATAGAAAGTCTCATCTGGCTCCGCCTCCTGGTCATCCAGTATTGTGACAGTCACTGTCTTTACAGATTCTCCATCCTGAAACATAGATTACCATAGACTCTTAGTTCAATCACACAAACCTAACAACACTATTTCCGATGATACCATATTTTGCCAGTCTCAAAGGACTCGCAAGATTTTAAATTCGGTCCTATGTCGATTTTATCAGTCCCTTAAACATTGATTGCCTGGATAAAACCAAAATATTTGTTTAAGACATTTTTCCTGTATAACCATGTAGGTACTAAGAGTTTAATTTTACTTGACATTACGTTTAACTAACCAAGAATGTATTAAAAAATACATGGCTTTTGAGTGTTGATATTATTGGCTACACATAAAGCCACACACATAATTTTCTGATCACCATTGAATTGAGCCTTGAGCAGCCTTATGGTTAGTCATAACCTGTATTAATTGTGTTTGCTAGTTCTTATAATAAAGTTTTGTCATTTAGGGGAAATAAAATATGACCAGATTGTGAGATTGAAAATGTACACGATAATCTACAGACATTGTGGTGTTGTAGTGGTGCCAGTATTAGTCTTTTTTGTGATGTTTTAAGCTATACTAAAGGCTGTTTCACTCATATGAAGGCAATTCTGCCCATCAGGTCACTAGAGATATTGTGACAAAACAGATGGCGAACTTTAATCATTCATAAGAACAGAAGCAACTCCGGTTTATGTTGCTCTTTAGCTACAGGGACACCAGTGACTTGGAATAAAATTGCTGAGTTTAAACTATTTACTTGCTTGAAGTTTAGTGCAGAGCTGAAATTGCTTCCTATGAAGACAATTGCAACAGAGAAGGATACGCTAAACCTGAAATATCATTGGTATGATAAACAAATAAAAAAAAAGACATTACAGCAAAGTAGACTGTTGTTTCTAGTATCTCATAGTCCCTTCCAGCTATGGCTGGAGTGGTGGAAATGTCACTCAGAGCTTCCCCTATGGTGTTCTTTGTGGTAGTCCCTTCTTGAACAGCAATCTCTGAACTCCACACTTCATTACCTCCTACTGTACGGACAGCCACATTCACTGACCCATAGCTACCTCCTGCAATAAGATTGATTGGTGTTGAACACTGTGCTTAAGGGAATTTCACTTACATTACAGCGACATATTCCACCATTAAATAGCCATACTTACTCAACCATAAAAAATATAAAGCATTTTGCTCCATGGGAAAATTAATGTTTCTCAAAATTTAAGTAAAGACCATGATATGAGTAAGCTTGCAATATACTGTGTTTAGCGAGAGATCAACTTATTGATTGAAGTTTTAAGCTGTATTTAAGGTTATTTCACACATATGAAGGTGTGCTAGTCCAATGAGGACACCATCGCATGTCACTGAGAACAAACAATGACAGGCCACTAGACAAGAACAGGACATAATAAAATCAGACAAATTTGCCACAACAGATTGGGCTGTTAAAACCCCTTAGCTATCTGAGAAAACCATAGCAACAGGAAGCACTTTACCTAAACACAGGATAATGTCAGTAAGCTACATGTACTATTTGTTTGTCTAACAATATTCCAATTACATCTGATAATCAAAATAAAAGTTATGGAAAAAAATAGAAAAATAATTCTATAGAATGTTGACAAAATGTTGAACCTGTTCTTCTGATGGTCAGAGTAATATCCTGATTACTTTCCTCCACAGCAGGTGTCTCATCCACACTCAGTAAACCATAGGGGTCATTACTCTCCTTTATCACTACATGGGCCTGCTCATAGAGGGAGCTGATTCGGGGAGATAACTCTGCAACCATAGAGTAAACATGTTTTTCAGAACTAAGTACGTTATTTATTCAATAAGTGTTTAGCATCACACTTAAGGTGACAAAACTGAGAATAACCCTTGTAAACCACAACCAGTGATAGTACCCCAGTTGTAAGGGGACGTCGCACCCCTGCACTTAAAACGCTACATTGAACCAAGGTTGGTGGCATAGTACATGAAGATTTGTGTATTTATTTGTTGGGACTTAGCATTATACTCAAGGGCATTTCATTTTGCCTTACTAACATACAATGTAAAACCTAAAGGAAACCACATAACAACCACCCCGAGATTGCCTTCCTCATATACCTGAGGTTGACAAAGGAGCCCAAACCACTATGCACTATGTACTGAATTGCAGATCACTGACTTAATTTGTTTTGTTTTTTGAATTTCTCCTTATTAAAGGAAAGAGCATTTCATTTCTATACAGACCTTGAGTAGTAACAGTAGGGAATTTCTCCACTCTGGTGATAACCAGGTTAAAATCCTCAGCCCTCTCTGGAAAACTATCAGGTAATAACTGAAACAGTACATTCATTCATTAAGATTACATTAATTTGATTGGGGTTTAACGCAGTACTTAAGGTTATTTCATTTACATGACGGCGCGCCAGCCGGCAACAGGAAGCTCCCTCACACCCCTCTGCCATAACAATCTGAAGAAATATATATGAATTTTCTGGTGCAAAATAAATGTTCCCCCATACCTCAAAGAAAAGTAGCTAATAATGCTACAAAAGATTATTATACAACCATACAAACTAACAAGATTGTTTTGTCTGTTTGTTTGATTGGGGTTTAATGTAGAACTCAAGGGTACAAACTAAAAAGAGCAAATGAGTTCAAACCTGTATTTCAACAGTTGCAGATGTTTGTCCGACTTCCAAAATGACACTGCTCCTTAGAAGTCTAAAGTCTGACGAGGAGGAAGCGTTCCCACCTCTGACCTCCAGCTGAGCCTCAACTCTGTCTTGAGAGCCATACAGACGCTCAACAGTTAAGTTCACCTTTAAAATACAAAAAATACCTTTAATTCTACTAATAACAAAATGTTAAACGAAACTTATTAAAAGAAAACCAAACAAACCTACTATCAGTCAAACTAATTATAGCAGAAAATCAAACATTGACCTTGTAAATGTAAAATATTTATGTAAAACCATGACACAAAATTTAATGTGGTATGTCTCGTAAGAAGAATTTCGGTTGACAAAATTCCTAATGAAAAACCACCATAGAAGAAGAATTCACTTAATTTAAAGAGAGATAAACTTCACAACATATACCTGTCCTGCTAACTCTGATCCGATGACCTCCCTTGAATCAGGAGCAAAGCCAATTACACCTGCTGGATCAATTTGAGTGACAGTTTTCCCCGCCCACAGCCTGGCCCCTCCCACTGCAGCTGTTGTAGGCTTTTGTGGAAGATGAAGAGCAAATATCTCACGCACATCTCTTTTTCCTGTCAGCTAGAAAGTACAACAAAACATGATATTGAATGGCATTGTGATTATCAGGCACAGCTCCTGGCATACATACACATTTTGAGTCGCCATACACTTCTTTGGTCGAGGTAATTGTTCATGCTCAGCATAATGTCCCTCTGTAGGTACAGTGTATGTCACTATAAATATATTCTCTTGAACAAGCCACACAATACAACTGACGGTACTTTTCTTACAGTCTGACAGTGTAAATGTTAGAGGGAAAAAATGTAACAGAGACAAATTGAAGGGGGAAAAAGAAGTTCCAATTGAAAACCAGCCATGGAGTGACCAACCCGACCAGATTTTGGAGGCTGAATGTTGAGATCATTCACTCCTATGATTATATGAATACAGGGTGAACATCAGTGTCAGACCACATCAGTTTACCTGGAACGTGACATTCCTAGAGTTCTCTCCCTGAGGTAGTGTCACAGTTCTGATATCAGGAGTAATCTCCCCTGACTCAAACCCAACTGTTTGTTGCCCTGGTGGGAATCCAGCCTCAACTCTGACCTCTACTGTACCAAATAATCCTCGCCTTGTCAATGTGGTCTCAACTAAGTTTGTCACTGGTAATATAAAAAAAGTTGCAACTTATTTAACAATATTAAAAGATGGACAAATTATTTTCTTAAGGAATTAAGTAACTGGTTTACAAGACAATAGAAATATAAATTTATTTCACAAAAATATTGTGTTCTATGAGGTGCCATTAAGTTAAAGTGATGTGACTCACATTTATCACTCAATGATCTTACTTTGTTGTTTATTTTCCTAAGTGTTAACCTGAACTTATTTAACACCTTTTCATCATCATATTCTAATGCATGCTTTCATCCAATGATCTTAAGTATTTGGCTTATCAAAATATTAGATATTCAATTAGTTTCTATCGCCTCAAAACAAGAAAAACAATTTCAGATTCTGAGTTACCTTCATTCACTGTGATAATATTCTGCAAAAATCCCACTTCAGTGTTACCAGCCTCCTCAGGTACAACCACTTTAGCGTCGGTCTGACCAGGTATCAGAGAGGGAGGTTGGGTCTCTTTAAAAGAAAATACAACAAAAATAGTAAATTAGTTAGTCACAAAATTCACAGAGAAATGTCTTTCTTGCCTGTACCAAATACACATTTACATATATAGGCATATTTCAGACTAACAATGTCAGAATATGATCAGCAACATCAAAACAGGCTAAACTTCTCATTAGAGTATAGCATGGCTTTCTATTTCATAACGGAGCATTTCAACTGAGGGCACTTGTTCATGTGTGCAGTCTTGTAGTGATCTTCCATTTTAAATAAACTTATTCCTCAATTTTATCGATATATTCACTGACTTCATGCTTTACTTTCTTTCTTATTTGCAATGAATTGAACAAAAGAACAACTTTATATATTTGTGCCAATTTTTCTTTCTTTACATTCATAAAATAATAAGTAGCTATTTAATACATTGGCATGAACTTTTCATTAACATTACATCAAAATTGTTACATACCACCAGCTCCCTGGTATAATGGAGATCCCACTAATGAGAGAGAGAAGGTGGAGCCTGTCTCCAGGAAACCATCCCCAACAACTGTTACCATGGTAGTGGCTGACTGGTCACCATCCTGGAATGTCACACTACCACTTGTTTGTTCTACACCAATGCCACTTTGTAGCTGAGACTGAAAAAGGGAGAACATTTTCAAAGATTATTTGATATAATTGTGTGAGAGTTCTCACACGGATTAAGACCAATACCTTAAAAACCCGCCAATAAAGTACACGAGGTAAATGAAACTAAATGATTCAACATTAAAACATTTACCAGATGAAACTAATTTGATGTTCTTGTTTCTAAAAAAGTTACAATTTTGTTCTCTTTGGATACTTATTTGAGCCAAAAGGGTTTTTTTAAATGGTAAGAAAGGTTACAGTTGTCTAAAATAAATCAGACGTTGTTAGGTTTATTGTTTTTTTACACAAGGGATAAGTCATTTGATACAGCATATTTCACACAAGTTAAATTTATGAGAACTGTTATATTATACAAATTTCTCATACATTAATCAAACTAAAATGTATTCTTTATGTATTCCAGTCATGTTTTCTATTTCCAGATTTTTTTACCTGGTCATATTTGATAGAGTAGAACACTTGTACTGGTCCAAAAGTTCCGGCTTCCCTTGAGATATTTAACAGAACTTTTCTCTGGTTGGTTAACGGATCTATGATCACTGATTGGTCAACACCATCCACACCAAACACTCCATGGGGATTGTCGTTAAAACTAAAACACATACAATTTTACACTTAATCATAAATGAGTAACAAGTATTCATATTCAACAGTCTATCTGTTCAGCTTACAAACATTTTCTATCTACACAAAATAGCAGAAATCCATCGGTGATTGGAAAATATAAAATTCAAATGCAATGTAATAAGTGTACTAAACTTTTGCGATATTTTCCTCTGTACATGTGTGTTAAATTAAGAATTACCTCGCATATAAAAATACCACTCTGAAGATTGATTTGATTGATTGATTAATTGGTGTTTTACGCCGTGCTCAAGGGTATTCACTTATACGACGGCGGTGTATTCCAACAGTAATTGACACTAGCACAACCAAGATGTGAAGCATTTCCATAATGTTGGAAAGTGAATTTTTCTCCATTGCTAAGTAAAGACAGTATTGCTACTCTTCAAACAAACTGCCCTTAGACTGAGGGCCTCTGAAGATTGGAAACCTTGGTTTCTGTCAAACAGGAGAATCACACCAGCAGAGTAAAGCAGGCCAATGTTGTAAATCGTAGAAGATTGAACTATGCTTAATGATGAACAACCAATTGTTGATAAACACTTATAAACATACAATAGCTTTTACCTGATGCTAAATAAGGAGATGTTGTGAATGGAACTTATCTCAGCCCCTCCCTCTATTCGAGATAGCCTCAACTGGAAATTTTCTGTTAGCTCAGGGACAGTGTCTGGTAAAATCTGAAGAATTATCTCCCCTGATCTCACGCCATTTCCCAAAGCCACTGACCCAGAAGTTTCCAATATATCTTTATCAGCAGGACCAATTACTTCCCAATAAATCTGTTAAAAACATTTTGCAATAGAATCTTTACAAATAATTTGCTAGGACTTTCAAATCTATGAAGTAAGCAAGTGTTAATGTAAAATTCTTTATAAATAATAATTATAGTAATCATTCAGGAAGGAACAGCAGTACTAGAGTTTTGATGTTGAGACAAACAGCTTATTCTTTAACATTGTTGCAGGTTATCAGTTTACACTATAGTATAGTTTTTATAGTGTTACTTTAGCAAAAAAGTAAATATCAGCTGAAGACAAAGACATTTCAAAAGCTGTTATAAATTTTTCTTTCATATCCTGCTATACAATGACAAGACAGAACAATTACAAGAGACAAAACTAGACACCAGAACAGATGGACTACTGTACCCTCAGAGCTACTGGGCAACAGGGCAACTCTAACCAACTGTTGTCATTCTGTCTTAACTCTGAACTTCCATCCAAAGAGCAGGTAGTATTTTTTTTATCTTCAATAATTGTTACAATAGTCATAAATATTATATCTCATTTAAATTTCTCCCTATTCTTTGCATATGTTTGTTGTGGGCCATATTATGCGCTATTGGCCCGCAATGTTATATCAGTCCACAATGTTTTTGAGTTACTTATAATTGAGAAATTTGTTTCCTTCAGTAGTAAAGAGTTACAGGGAATTTGGGAAATTCAGTTTGATATAACAAATAATGCAGATGACTGCACCACATGGCAGTCAGTCACCTACAAAAAGCTTCGATTCAGTCTACATACATTTTTGTGGATGAAACCAGTTTGTTTAAATGATAAAAGTTTATTGATTGGTTTCAGCACATGAGACATTACCATGATATTTCCCAGAACTCCAGTGTCTGGGCGCCGTTGGATAGGAAACCGTAAAGCAAATGTAGAGCTTGATGGTTCGTCTACAATACGGGGTGTCTGCGCCACCTCACCAAACTCTATTATACCGTTAGGATCACCAAACTTCTGGATCTGAAACAAACAAATCAATAGCTATATTTCTTTTCATACACATATCAAACGATCAAGATTGAAATATTGTTTCGTGTTTGATCTGACATGGATTCAGATTTTTTCAAGAATGTTTAATGTGTGTTTAACGCTGAACTTTCAGTTATTCAGTATTTCAGTTATATGATGAGGAATTGTTCACTTGGAAGTGGAAGACCAGATCTGCGTGATCACATGGCCTGAAGGGGTCATTCAAAATCTGCCAATGAAAACTTCAAACATATTTTATAGTCTGAAGAAAACAACATACTGAACTTGTTTAGTTTGATAGAGACTATGCAATGAATCTAAAAAAGTTTAACCTTGTCTCATCGCTAATCTCTTTCGAACTAGTTTAGTTCAAACATGGTTAGCTTATAGTGTGACTGCATTTGTTTAAAAAACACCCTGTTTAGTGACTGGATTTCTTATGAAAAGTAACCACTTACAGTGATGGTAATCTTTGAGGATTGGGGATCTTTTTCTCCATTGCCCACTTCATTTGGGGAACCAATGATGTCATAAATCTCCATCACAAACACTTTCTGGATCTCCCATGCATCATGAGGCTTCACAAAGAGTCGGATACCTTTCTCTCCTCCTTCACCATCAGCCCATTGAAGAGTTCCAAATGTAACATCTATGTTGTTTACTCTATAAGCAATATCAGCAGTATCTTGTAGAACAGCTGTAGGGTCATTAGGGCCCAGTATTCGCCAGGATAACTGTGAAAGAAAAAGTTAATAAATTATATCTTTGTTCCACAACATTTTCTAAAACATTGTGGAGGGTATGCAGAAAAGCTTTCAACACAAACTACACTCTTCCATCTTAACATTCTATTTGTTATTATCAAAACAATTTAATCTTTGTGAAATATTTTTTTAAAAGGTAAAACTGAAGAGACATAAAGTTGTTGTCATGCAGGGGAACTCTGGTTAAGAGTAGTATTAAAGGACAAGCAGAGAATATTCAATTTGTAAAGACAGAATATATGCACACAATTATGTGAGATACAATTTTGTTTAGATCCACTGTAATGTTTTTGTGATTGGTTTTTCATCCTGATTTACCAAACAGACATTCCACCAGCTATTACTACTACATGGTCAATCCATTTGTCTCTTGTTTACCCACATACATCTATCTAACTTTAGAAATCTTACAGTTTGTTGTCCGAGTAGTCCACCTGATCTCTGTATGCCGAGGTCCTGGATAATCTCAGACGTGGGATTTACCAGAAGGAGATTAGTGGCTCCTCTAAATCCAAATCTACCATTAGGATAATCAGACTTAGCGATGGTCACAGTAGCTGTAGTTGTGCTGCCTAACTGTGCTCCTCCTAGTGGAAAATACATCATTGTTTATTAATAACATAGCAATAATTAAACGGTAACGATTTAGTGAATCAGCTGTGCTTGGCATGAGTGTAACAACAACATTTGGCTTATAAGGTACTTACTCTGAAAACGAAAAACTGTTTAACATGGTGTTTTAAGACATAAATAGGAATTGACTTAAAACACTTTAAATAACAAGTATTCAGCAAATATGTGACTGGTCACTGAATTTGTGTTGCTTAACTCCCAACAGTCTTCACATAAGTGTGTTTTTTCAACAACCCTAACTCAAGGAGGTTAAGCCAATAAAACAAAGCTATTGTACAACCACAAAATATGAAGGATGAGAATTCTACGCTTAAAAAAAAACAAAACTTTTAAATGGTCTGCTTTTACCCAACTAATGAACATGGTATTATTATCCAACAACAAACAATCTTCAATACATACTAGTACATGCCTTTCCAAAACTTCTGGATACAAAGAGCATCAAAACCTATTAACCACTGAAGTGATACAAAACATTTACCTTTGGATATGAAAAGCATAAAAGCAGATATCAACCTAAAATTCCAATTAGACAGCAACACCATGCCTGATTTGATTGCTATTGATTTGAATACATACAGCTCCATATAACATAAAATAAACTGCATACATTTACAGGGATGACCTGTACAGTGTATTAAACGCCACAGTCACAATGTCAGAGCTTCAGTTGACATTTCAAGGTGAATAATGACACAGAGGAACAGGGGTGACAAGACTGAGTGTTATTTTCTTTTTATGAATCCTAAATAAAAGGTTATGTTAGAAGTTAATTGCTACTGGTCAGCAGACTGGTTAATAATTCAAAAAAGCTTTCACTAATTTAATTACTGGATAACAGATTGTCTTAATTGGAACCCCTACCGAGTATTAATGGACTGGTCTCCTGTAAATGTATAAAGGTAGGATGTAACACCTTTCCATTACAGTATACAGGTAGCTATACTTTGAAACTGTGAGCCAGCTGTTAATCTCATAAATATTGATATTGCAGGTAACTAGAGATGAAAACAGTACAAAACTACTCAGATGGTGAGAACAGGTGGACACACAAGCACTCTGGGTAAGTATGTCTACTATCGAATCCACACAATACCATTCCCACTGCTTGTAATATTTGTATTTGTTTAATTTAAATATTTCCTCAACCTGTAAAGGTGACAGCTATAAAATAAGATGACGTTTGGACTTTAGTTTTTTGTTTATTATCAAACCACCATCATTACAACCGACGATTGTTGTTTTAACAATGTACTGAAAGGTATTTCACTAACAAGATTGTGCATTGTCAGTCTTTCAAGTTGAAATGGAAGAAAAGCGAGAAGAAAACTTGCAATATCTGGAGTGACCAGAAAAAGTTTGTTTAATATTATGCCAGATTGATTTGTTTGATTGGTTTTATTAAGGTTTTACACTGTACTTAAGGTTATTTCACTCATATATCTGGGTGCCAGCCCAATGGGTGAACGACAACAACCAAATAAAGGCAATTAATAAAGACAAACAGATTGACTTTGTGTTGGCCTTTACGCTGGTTTGATAACTGACAACTATACAGAATCAAAAGTTTATGTTCTTCTTTTCTTTGTTTGTTTGATTGGGGTTTAACGTCGTTAAATTTCACTTATATGATGCCAATCTAACACTGTTCCTTGCTTAAATAAAGTGGAAAACCAAGGAGAAACCTCGAAAAAAAGTCACAAGCATGCGATGGTGGGAGCCACATCCTATGACTCACTCATATGGTAAACGGACGGACTAGAACCCATGAGCAATACATTGACGACTGATTAGTAGACATACATGCTAACCACTATACCATTGCTGCAGGCCGTTTTTCTTTGAAGAAGTCATGTTTGTTAATAACTGATAATAGGTTAAGGAGCGGCGAGGGGGGGTTGACAGGCCGCCAATTTTTTTTCCAATAAGGGTCTTGTGCTCGTTTGGCTAATTAACACGTTAAAGAAGCTTAGTTAGGAGTCTCCTCTCCCCCC
>JAQQZZ010028065.1:0-24491 GCA_030265115.1 Mopalia vespertina | reverse complement strand
CAGAAGGCCTGCCATGCCTTGTCATTGTTGGTGACCAGTGACCTGAAGAAAGGTAGTGACATGGGAACGAGTTTGACCGTGTTGTGTAGTTTTTATTGGAAAATGTGTTTCGCCAGTGACTAAAGAGGGAGATAAATCTGTTACTCATATAATTGGCAGCTCCATCTGTCCCATTGACTGACTATTTGCCTGCATAGTCTGAGCTAGAGACCCATCCCCCTGTCATTTGAGGCGGGCACATTTCTAAAAATGGTTAAAATGACAGGCAGAAATTAGGGGGAAATTGAAAATTGGTCAGGCAAAATGTTTAAGAATAGGGATTTCTGATAGACAGATTTCCAATCCTAGCTAAGGCACTGTATGCCAGTATGAATATTCATTTAAATTTGCTAGTATTGATCATGTTAAACTTCGTTGGCCAAACATATAGATGCTTTCTATTTATTCAACTGAAATGTACACAGATAAGAGTAAATAGGGCTTGGATACTTGTTTCATTTGACTTATAGATGAGTGCCTTCAGAGTTTGACCAAAATTATACACTTATACGGTGGTTGCTTTGTAGGTCATCCTGTAACACATTAAGCTTAAAGCTGTAAAAAACAGAAATCCGAAACAATCTCTTTCAAATATTTTATAATTCTCATTTTGTAAAGGTTTATTTTATAAAAATTCTTCAAAGCGGATTCATTTAACCCAAAGTTCTTTTCTAAGGGAGATAATTATGTCTCTTTAGTCTCACACACATTCAAAGCATGTGGGTCATTAGTTGCCGATGTATTAAACCATACTGCATGAAGTTTTGGGAAAGATTTATAAATCGTTCTGCGCTTTGAAACTATTTCAAGTATTTTAATAATTAAGTCAGGGTTTGTTCTTTCTTTTTTGACCCTCAGAGAGTTTTATTCTTCCGTCTTTAAAATGGTATTGTTAGTCAATGACAGAGGTGGTGTTACCTCCTTTTTTAAACACGGGCCAACCCATATTGAAGTTGAGTTGACTATGATTGTGTCAGATCTAACTTCGATAACAAAAACTGTGATGGTATTTTTTGTATTTGGTTTGTGTCTTGAGATATTATCAAATTGTAGTTTTAATGTACCATGTTATCTATGCGTATTTTTCCAGTGTCCTGTGGTCAGCTGTTGAAGCAAGCTGTGGCAGATGAAACGAAAGCTGGCCTAGCAGCAAAGACTTACCTAGATAAAGGCAATTCAGGTAAGAAAATAGATCTTGCGGTACCAGTCTATCCACTGCCTGTTCAGGGATGTATGTTCCAAGGGTAGCCATGCTGTCTTCACTTTGCATGAGAGGAACAATAATTTTCTAATAGACCAAAACTTTTAAAAGCAAAAACAGCCTTTACAAGGGTGGAAATTAACTTCTTTGTTTTCAGGCCAGCTGGGCCTACAGCTTTCTAGAGTTGCCGGCTAGGTAGCAATTTTACAGGCCACTTGGGTCTTCAGGTTCCAAATCTTCAGGCCCAATAACGCCCGCGGCCGTGGCTTAGGGGTTAGCGAGTGCGCTTTCTGAGCTTACTTCGATGTACCCTTTAATAGGATCGAGTCTGTCTGTCAACCCTCAGGTATATGAGTGAATCACAAGATGTGGCTCTGGCAATCACGGGGGTGGATTTCATGAGGTTTCCTCTCGGTTTTCCACCGTCGTAAGGCAAGGAGCAGTGTGAAGGGGACAATCCGTCGTCATATAAGTGAAATACCCTTGAGTACGACGTTAAACCCCAATCAATCAAACAAACAAAAAAACAAACAAACAAACAATCAGGCCCAATAACATTGTGCATCATTTATCAAGTCCAAATTTGCCACATTATATATGACTTCATGTACATACATCATCAAGTGTTCAGTTTGCTGGGCTCAACCATGACTGTTCAGTTTGGAGTTAAAACTACAGGCCAGACGGATTAAGTTCACACAGTCATAAAATCTACCGGCCAATCAGGCCTGCCGGTCTGGAAACTTACTGGCCCAACACAAAAACTACAAGGTTTTGGCCCTGCGGACTGGCTTAATTTCCACCCCTGTTTTATTCCAGTTGAGAATACATAACAAACTGAAGCCAATTGCTCGACAGACTGACACCAGATTAAATTGCTAATACCTATAAAACCCCAATCAATCAATAATTCAATCGAAATTACACTACTTGTGTATGTCAATATAACCACTTGATATTATCATAATGTACCCCATCAGAAATTCAATTCAACTGTTTCACTTAGTTCAATAATTACAATAATCAAATTTTAATTGACATTGTATGAACCTGCCCTGTTCTGTAAATTTATTTCTTTACATTTTGGGGTTTTTTGTTTGTTTCAGTTCCGGACAGCATTGTGTTGACGATAGTGAAGGAGAGGTTGGGTCAGTTAGACTGTGTGAGTCGAGGCTGGGTAATCTATGGCTACCCAATCACACGAGAACAGGCCGAACAATTAGATAGAGCTGGCTTCATTCCAAACAGGTACCAAATTATGGGGTATTTCTAACTTTAAAACATATACCTGTGGCCATGGTTTGGTGGTTAGCGTGTCGGCTAACTGAATCTACTTTGAATCCATTTGTCAAACTCTGATATATGAGCAAGTCACACGATGTACATGTAGCTCTGGAAATTGCGGTAATGGTTTTAACGAGGTTTCCTCCCAGTTTTCCACCTTATTTTAATGCCAGGGCCGTGGCTTAGTGGTTAGCGAGTGCGCTTTCTGAGCCTACTTCGATGTACTGTCACAGGATCGAGTCCGTCTGTTGAGCTCAGGTATATGAGTGAGTCACAAGATGTGGCTCTGGCAATCGCGGGGGTGGTTTTTGCTAGGTTTCATCTCAGTTTTCCACCGTAATACGGCAAGGAGCCATGTTAAGTGGACAATCGGTTGTCATATAAGTGAAATACCCTTTAGTACGACGTTAAACCCCAATCAAACAGACAAAATATTTTAATGCCAGAAAATGTGTGAAATGGACATCCATCGTCATAGAAGTGAAATACCCTTGAGTACGACATTAACCCTAAACAAACAAACATACTGCTTTTGCTTAGCAGCGAAGTTCCAATGGAACAAAACATTTCACAAATTGTTCATTTGTTTGATTGGGGTTAAACATCGTACCCAAGGATATTTCATTTATATGACAAAAGATTGTCCATTTCACACTATTCCTTGCTTAAATATAGTTGAAAACCAAGAAGAAACCATGTAAAAGACACCCCAGTGATCATGGGCTTACGCTTTGGACACCCTGTTTTAAGAAACTTTAACATGCAGGACAAAATTGGACACCCATTTACTTAAAAAGTGCAGCAAAATGACCATTTTGGACACCATACTTTTGATTTCTGGCTAAGCCCGAGCGACATTGTATAACTCACTCATATACCGGATGATCGACAGATGGACTCTCCTTTGTGGTGTGGCTATTTATCGTCCGAAAAACAAACAAAAATACAGACCTTATATTATTTTTTTTTTTTTTGTTTTGCAGAGTGTTTTTCTTGAACGTGCCCAACGATTCAGTGATTGAGAGACTAACGCTTAGAGCAACAGATCATGTGACCGGGGATCGATATCACATGTTGTACAACCCCCCACGAACACAAGACGTCAAAGATCGTCTCCAGCGACATCCCAAGGACAATGATGATAATGTGAAAAACCGACTGGCACAGTACCACGCATACGCTGAAGAAATCAACGATTATTATTTGGAAGCACAGCACATAAATGCAGACCAAGATCCACACACAGTCTTTGAGTGTATTGAAAGCATGGTGGTCAATCCATTACCTAAACAGTTCGACAGATAGTTCTCAAAATACCTACACAGTTCGACAGATAGTTCACAAAATACCTAAACAGTTCGACAGATAGTTCACAAAATACCTAAACAGTTTTGCAGATAGTTCTCAAAATACCTGAACAGTTTTGCAGATAGTTCTCAAAATACCTGAACAGTTTGACAGATAGTTCTCAAAATACCTGAACAATTCAAAACTAAGTGTTGTCAGAAAAACCTAAGCAATTTGACAATGTTCTGAAATTGCCTAAACAGTTAAAAAAAATGTTCTGAAAGTACCTAAACGGTTTGATGGATACTTCTCAAAATACCTGAACAGTGAGACAGATACATGTAGTTCTCAAAATACCTGAACAGTGAGACAGATAGTTCTCCAAATACCTAAACAGTTTCAAACCGATAAACTTTTTAGGGCAATTGTATTTTTTCCATTTAATCCTGCTGGCCATTATAACTTCTCAAAATACCAAACTTGTTTTGTTATGCTTAATTTTCTCACACCATCATTTATATTTGGATATAAGAGCTTTATTTCCCATTGTATTATTCCGTAAAGAGCTGTGGGCTTTCTTGCACTGCAAAATTTCATAGAAATAAGGGGAGATAACTGTGACAGGGGAGTTTAGAAAATGTCCCGTTTCTCTTCATTGCTCCTGTGTTCAACATTAAAAATATCACTGCTTCCTTAGAAATCATGCATTTTCCAGTTTGTTGCGTAACAAATGGTTTGCTTATAACCATTGAGAAAAAAATAAATTTGATAAGATATGCTCCAATATGTTGGGTAAATTATTGAAAAAATGGTGACATATAACTTGTACATTTTGGCAATCAAGCTTTCAGAAAAGCCAGAATTGCCAGATTGTCTTCATCTTTTCAAAAATTTGCCAAGCTAAGCCGCTTGAAAAAAAGGTAGCGTACGGTACGTGCTTCCGTAGATCGTATACTTTTCATGGCTTTACTGAAATTATCTACAGCACGAAAAAGCTCATCAAACACACACATTTCGGCAATCTTTGGTTTTAACCTTCACCAATGTTTCGAAAGTTAATATGTTAATATATAGACAACTGCCACCTGACAAATTATGTTGCTGTCTGTTTGTGTTTCCTATCAATTAAATGTATAAACACTAAATATATATCATTTGACTGGAGTTTAAGTAGGAAACATCAGCTGTGAAATCTCATCAGATTATGTGCCTTGAAAACTACTTGAACATTTGATATTCTGGAGCATGTATACTAAAATTACTGAACACGGGGCCCAGTTTCACAAAACAATCCTGGCTTACGTTGAACTTAACCGCCATGACAACACACTGTCTCACATACTGATCGACATGGTATTTACATTTTACGTAAGCTACATGTAGCCTTATGTAGCTTTGTGAAAGGGGGGCCCAGAGTCCGTATTCATAGTTTAGCAAATTATCAAACAAAATTTCAATACATAAACACCATTATCTTTAACTGTTTATAGTCCCCAAAAAAAGATAATAAAGGACACTTATAAAATGTAAATTTAAGTTTTTCCAGGGAAAACAAAAGGCTGAAATATGCCTAAATATTTCTTAAGTTTAAGAAATACTTAAGTAGCTTTATGAATACAGGACCAGAACTTTAAGGTTAAATTGAACATGATCATACTCATTTTCTTTGTGATGTAAATAGTTCTAGGAAACATTGTAGCTCACCACCTGTTCAGTGTATGTTTCATGTTGCAGATGATTTATCTATATCCGGTATTTCACTAGGGTATAAAACAAATAGCCTTGTTGAATTTGAAATTGTTTTATTTTACTAATGTATTATAACGTCGTCGTCATATAAGTGAAATTCCCTGGACTACAACGTTAAACCTCAATCATACAAGCACTGCCCTATGAATGAAATAGCCTTAAGTATGGCATAAAAATCCAATCAAACTCATACAAAAGTGTGAATCTGGCAAATGAACGAGCAAGAGTAAAACTATTTAGGTACAAACAGCATGACTACGCCATGAACAAGCTGCCATTTTCTATAGGGCTTTGTCTATGTTCCCCTCAAAAGGATTCATATATGTGAAATTAGATAAACAGAATCAAATCCCAATTACAGATCATTGACCAGCATTATTGTCAGAGAAAAACTGGGTACAACCAAAAAATAAACCCTGACCTTCCACTGGTTGAGGGCCTACCAACTCACATACTGTCCACCAGAATCGAACCCACAACATTTCAACATCCCAAATCTGTCACTTTGTTCAATTTGTTAAATAAGAACTCGACACCATACTTTAATTTCACTTATAGGACAATGTGCCAGCCCACTGGACAAAGTTTGTTTGTTTGGGGTTTATTACAGTAGTACTCCAGGGTATTTAACTTCTCTGATGATGTCCAGTTCTTAATATGCCTGTCTTGAATACAGAAAACGGAGGGCAAACCTACCCTCGTGGGACTCTCTCATTTACCTGAGCTCCTACTCGATTGTGAGCAGTAGGTAAATCGAAGTAGAATCAGTAGTCCGCAATGCTGAGCCACGGCCACAAGGCCCACTGGGCAAAGACAAACAGGTTTGGACAACACTGGAACAAAACGAGATACGTTATAAGCCAAGATGTGTTATTTTACAGTGCTTGGCGCCAGAACAGATTGACTCCAAGTTTCCCCATCCAGCACTGGAAAGTGGTCACCAAGCACCCATGGTTAACTCATTGGTTTCCTGGGGCACATCTTAATCGTCATGGTGACCAGTGCTGAAGGTATTGTGTCGTCATAGTAATTAAGGTCAACTTAAGCTAAGACCGCTTTGTGGAACAATACCCCGGTCATACTTCGCTGTACCATTCACAGGTTCAAGTTCGTTTGTTGACCTTCGGTATATGATCGAGACACATGATGTGGCTCCAGCAATCTCGGGATTTACTTTACAAAGTCTCCTCTCATAGTATCTAAGTAAGGCTCAATGAGAAGTGGATCATCGGTCATCTTATAAGTGGAATACCCTTGAGTACGACATAAAACCCCAAATAAACAAACCAAGCGCAAACTTATACTAAAAACAATTTAAAAAATGCAAAAAACCTAAATAAATTAGCTCCAGTTCCTTTTATTGTCTTTTTTCAATGAATTAAATATACAATATCAGAAAAAATAAAATTATAGATATATACATACGAAAGATATAGGATTGAAGTACATGTATGTTACACTATACCAGTATGAATTTACATATAAAGAATAAGATAATTATTTGTAATAGTGAAGACAAAATATATTTTACACACATTAACAAAATTTTATAAATGTTGATAACATTAATACAAACACAATTGATGATTGTGGTTTTCAAATTAATAAACTATTCTAATAAATAAAAAAAGGCCTTAAATAAACGAAAGCTGTAAGAATTTGCATAAAAACGATACACATTAATACAAAAAATCCACAGTACAAATGTTAAATAGGGAACAGCGATGCGTTATTGTACACGGAGGACATCAAGCCAAAAAATGAATTAAGGAAAATGCAAAGCCCCTCTTGATAGTAATTGTACCTGTTTTTTAAATTATAATATTTTTATACCTTGCTCACGTTCTAACTAAGTGTTCAATTTAGTTGTTTTATTCAGGATTATTTACATGTACTCTGGATGTGAAATCTGTATGGATTTGTTTGATTGGGGTTTAATGCCATACTTAAGGTTATTTCACTCACACGACAGCCCAATGGGAGAAGGAAACTACCCTCAATGCCACTGGCAACAAACAAAGACAAGACAGGGCAAATACAGGATGATCACTGAAAGTTGTACTCAGACATCACAAACAGATCGGCTTCATGTTGCCCCTTAGCTCTGAAAGCACCAGGGCAACAGAAAGCTCCCTCCCAATATGTATGGGAGACGGCTTTATGCCTGAATTTTCTGTAAACAATAAAAATTGCTTTCCATCCTGGTTTCTGCTTGCAATAAGGCAACGTCTTTTACCTGCCAACTATTTTCAGAAAAATTTCTACAACTTCTATCTAGTGTAGATCATATCAAGTTTTCTGACTGATGAATAGTACAATCATTTTAAACTCATACATACATGTATGTAAATATAGGAATTCCAGAAGTAAAGCATTTTCAAGACTTTAAATACCACTTCACCATTATAAAAAGACTCATCTAGAATTAAATATTTTCTCCACTTCATTTAATTCCTTTTAACACATTTTTTTTTGACATGGAAACCTTAAATTTATTGCTTTTAGTAAAGAGATTCAAATTGTACAGACATAAGAAATTAAAGCAATAAATTTATTTATGATTTTGATAATTAAACACATAAATACTTCACATAGTATCAGACTATAAACAAGATACAACAACACAACAAATATGTCTTCAACATAAATTTAATTTTTTTTTTACATAATTTACTTTTATTGGAATTGAAAGAAGTGCACTTTACCATTGCACTCAGCACTTAATACAACAAGCAAATAAATTGAAGTCTGCAGTAGTTATGACAACAGAATGACGTCCCATTGCGAAATAACATTTTCTGTCCATGATTTTTAAAATATTTCAGATACATGGGATATAACCTTAATGAATTTTATTTTCCCCACGGATTGAAATATTATTTTTTGCAAAAGTAACGATTTTCAATCCATATTTTTCAGAAAACTGACAACCCGCAATGTTAAATTATAGGCAGGCTGTTCTACCTTGCTATAAAGTGGCAACGTCATTTTGCAAAGGGGTGTTACTCTGTCATCGTAACCTCATAGCTCAAAACCAGCTGATCCTCTCCTAAAGGTAACGTCCACTTACCATATAAAGCACTGACATAGGAACTCTAAAGCAACATTTTACCTGGTTACAGGCATTACCCCAAATAACCATATTTTAAACGGTATCCTGCCATATCCTTATCTCTTTACACAAAACACTTATCCTGGGATACCCATGTCTTGTAATAAAATACTACGTAAAACTTCCGTAAGACAACAACAGCATTTTACTCGAGACATTAAATCTTTGCTTACTTGAACCACTGACAACTGGAAGCTTTAATTTTGAAGAAGCAACATTTTTATTCTGTATTAAGAAATAATCCACTAGCCAAGACCAAAATTTGTCAAAGAGTCATCTCTGTAGTCAAGAGGTTTATTCTGAGTGACTTCATTACAACCCTTGGTGAAACAAGCTGCTATAACCAGAACAGTGATTAAGGTCCAAGTTACCTCGCACGGTAACAATTATATCTGACCCATCATTTATGGGCTTACAACAAGTCTTCAAAATTCGGTGCATACAAGTTCTCAGGCAGTGGTGACTATTGCTATTTTTTTCATGCAGTCTTGGAACTACTCTAGTATTGTTACAGGTGTAATATGTCAAATTTACCATCTGCATTTAACCACGTAGATTACTGTATAGATATTAGCTCATGAGTCAAAGGCCATAGTCTTAGCAAGAGACCCATCCATCTATAATTTTTGACAGGCAGACTTCTAAAAATGGTTGAAATTCTAAATTTTAACATTGTAAAGATAGAAAAATGGGAAATTTTGACAGGAAAAAGTCCACAAAATATGGATTCATGACAGGCAAATTTTTTATCCTAGCTATCCATAGCCGTCTAAAAAAAAACAACTTTATAAATGTAGATAATATGGAATAGATTTCAGCTGTTTGATCAAATAATCACGCTGGCACAGGATGTCAAGCTGTTGACTAACTAAATATTATCAATCACATTGAGTTCTTGATTAACTCTCAGAGACAAATCAAGGTTTGCAATAACTGAGGCAGCCATTAAATTCTGCGACTGTAGATACTCCTTTAAGTGGGTCGGTCCACCAAGGGTTGTAATATGGAGTAGCTCCGAATTCATCCATGATATGGCTACTTTAAAAGTTATTTTAAAGACTTAGAAATGGTTCCTGGGAGACAGATTAAACATTTTTCAGTTAGTGAACATCAGGATTTCTCAGAAAACATCAATTTGTTTCCCAGGAACCATATCTTAGTCCTTAAAATAACTTTTAAAGTAGCCATATTATGGACGAAATTGGACGTGATTTAGGGTATTTAGCCAAATTTAAGCCTTCCATTTCCCTTGAAAAAAGTTAAATGTGAAATAATAAAGTTCACATTTGATAAATTTCACTTATCTTTCATTTGAGATCATGAATAGTTCAGCAAAAGGGTGTTCAAATCTTGTAAAGGTTTTCTTAACTTTTAAGAAAAACTGAAGTACATGTAGCTTATTGAATACAGGCCTAGGAGTCACAAAAGGTGACTCGGGTTATCACAGTGACTGGCTATTGCAGGGTGTTGTTTGTCTGTTTTCACGCATCTTCCTGAGGCAAGGCGGAAAAGACAATCTTCGCATTAAGCCTCTCTCCCTTCCCTACCTTGCCGCAATAGATTGAAAAACCAGACTTAAATACAGTATACAATAGCTACTATCCGATGACCTTTCTTCACTACATCAAATAAGATTGGGGCTTTATTAAAATAAGAAAGAGGCGGTCTAAACACAGGATGACAAGTAGGCTATACATGTAGGCTATACATGCACGATCTTAGTCCTATTAACGAATCCTGACATCACAGACGCCTTAATTGACAGTGGCGCAACGCTTGTTTGTTGTCGGTTTTGATGTGTAAACGGCTTCCTGCTAAGCTGCTTGTTTCTGCAATAGTCCAATTAAATTTTTGCCACGTTTTTGCCTTGATTTTGAGTGGCAAAAAATAATAAAACCTATTCACAGGATTGAGTCTGTTTGTCGACCATCAGGTATATGAGTTGAGTCACAAGATGTGGATTGGATGTGGCTCCGGAAATCATGGGGTGGTGAAGTGGACAATCCATTGTCATATTAAAGTGAAATACCCTTGAGTATGATCTTAAACCCCCAAATCTAACAAAAAACATAAAAAGTGAGGGAACTTTGGCAAGTTATCTATACAGAACTTGATATTTTCACTTGGTAATAACTAATATTTTTCTTCTCTGTTCCAGTGGCTTTGAATGAAACATTAGCATCAGTGGGTCTTGAACCTGATCATGAGTCACAATCGGTTTTAGGAGGACAGATTTATATTTCCCATACAGAGGATGGATGTTATCTCTGAGTAGATTAGCGTTACTGTGGGATGAACCTTTCATCTGTACTCCATGAATAAACATCTATTGTGTAACAGAACAAGATCTGCTGTTCCTCTGTTTTTGACTTTCATGTGACTAAATACTTATTGTTGTAACAATTCATTCTCATTAAATGTGCTTTATTTCCACAAAATCACCCATTTCACTTTTTGTTTTTGTTGTTGCTGTTCTGATCTGTTTAATATCCTGTGATTGCCACTGATTGATTTGACAGTATATAGATAGATAAGAAACATCGCTTCCCTTCGAATCAGTGATCCGTGAATGTCTTACTCGGCTAGCCGGTTATCCATAAAATCGCTTACTTTTAAGGCTATTTATTGTAGGAAAGCACATCATTTGTTGTCGTTTCATAAAATACAGAGATACCCAGTAATATGTCGATTACCTTTTAGACTGCAAAAACTCCGAAAATCAAGCAAAAAGTATATTTTAATATTTTTGGTTTATTTTTGACCAAGTCATTGGAGGCGTGAATGGATTCAATTATACTTGTTTTCTCGCTTAACATACATTGAATATCAATTGAGGAGAAGTTAATGCTCGTTCTTATATATTCACATTCCGTATATGTCAAATATTTATATGTTTTTGCGGACTTTTACAACAACCAATAAAATCGTGAAGGAGGGAGATTCTCATGAGAGATCTATCACCATAGCAATGAACATGCGCTTTGGCAACTGTCAAGCTCAACATTTTTCCGGAATCTTTACGGAAACGGACGAATGAGAACAATACCGAGTATCTGATTTTATGTGGATTGGGCCTGGTTGAGGCCGAGCTTCATATCCCTGTATATTGTAATCCCAGATGAATCAAACGCAATTGCAGTTTATATAAGACAATTATAGGCTGGTAACATCAACATTTTATTCCATATCGTTCAATCACGTGATTACATCAGGGAGGTTGTTATTATATAACATAAATTGATAACATACAAAAATGTTTATATAAAACATAGATCGTCAATAACACTGAGTATTGAGGGCAATATACAAGTCCTTTAACGCATATGAAAAACTGATACATATAAACAATACAGTCAAAATGGCTATAACTTGTTAACTTATTAACAAAACATAGGTCCAGTTGTTCGAAACAGTATGAGCCGGTAATACCAGAGGCCAGTTGCTCGAAAGACGAATTGTCGCTGACATCAGAATAAATCGCTTATCGTGGATTAGAGATTAGCCTTTAAAATGGCATGACGTCATCTAATAAAGGATATAAGTTAATCGCGCTTCGAGCAATCGGCCCCCAATTAATTAACTAACGACCTATTGTAGGTCTATCTCTAGCCTGGTATTAGCCATTTAATCTGATGGTAGCGGCTAATCGTCTTTCGAGCGACTGGCCCCATGTAATAGCAGCTTAGAGATTGACCTTTATCATGACGCGACGTCATCTATAACGGATTAAATTTTATAGGGCTTCGTCACCGGCAACCGGCCCCAGATTAAATAACTTATAGTGGAATAGAGATAGACTTTTAACATTGCGTGAGGTCATCTAATAGTGAATTAATTTAATAATGCTTTGAGCAACCGGTCCCTGATCTATACCCAAACTGTATCTGTAGATATATTTTCAATTCAATCAAATAAAGTCTTACGAAAAAAGTGCGGAGTATACTTTTTCTCAAGATTTTTCTTAGCCAGAAAGGCAACATTTTTCAAAAGTTAACTTTTTGTTAAAAGGCAAGGAACAACTTTTTGTTAAAAGTTGAAAAGTTGAAAATATCACTTGAACTGTAACATGTCATAATAAACCTGTATACAAATTTTGAGCTCAATACACGGGTTTATATCAATCGTATTCTCGCGAGAGTTTCTATAGTGGACGAGACTAAGACAACTCTCGTACGCCATGTTAGGCCATCGCGCATTCAATGGTGCTGTTTGCGTTCCAAACGGAAGTTGCCTCGCTTTGAGCTTGACCCGATTGACCACATATGGTAACCAGTCTGCCATATATGGTGTTTGCGTTCCAAACGGAAGTAGGAGGGGCTTATTCTCGAACTGTAAACCCGTGTATCCGCGTACATGTATGTGTTCCACAAACAACAAAGGGCGGGAAACTGCACGATAGCGTTACTGGCGGAGAGATTCGATCGACAGGGGGCAGGTTATTGAACATATAACAGGGAATTCTTCTCCAATGATATCAAATTAAATTGTATCGCAATTAATTATTCTAAATTTTGTATTTCCACATTTAACTTCACAGCGGATCAAATTTCGTTCCTCAATTATATCGACACATAGGAATGTAGTAACCATCATCGGCGGAGTAAATTGGAATAACGTAAACTAAATAATACAAAAAAAGGCTGTGGCCGGTTGCTGAAATCTCCGTTAAGTTAACGGTCTGCTACATGACGTTGCGAAACAAAAAATATTTTGGCGTGGCTTCGAATTTTTTGTGACACGATCTAAGCCCAATACACCAATTGCGTCGATTGGATCTTGTTCACACTAGTTGCTGCACGACACGTTCCATTCCTATGCTTTGACATTGGTTGACTCGCTCAGGAAATGACGCCACAATACAAACGAATAACGCCATAATGTTACGTTAGAGAATAGGCGACAGCAGCGCGACAGTAGCATCTAGTATGAACTTTATTACATAAAAAGTAGTGTTATACATTATTTTCGTGCAGCACGAAAGTCACGTCTGGTGTAAATTGGGCTTTATGCTAATGGAGCTTTGAGCAACCGGTCCCATGTCTAATAATTGCGTCAAGAATGCGGGACCATTTACAGTTAACCACAAGCGTGTCAGAAACTAATAAGTATACTGACTTCTGTATGATTCAGAACCCGAGCATACACACGAGCTTCCTCTGTCGACTTATTAGCTGATATATTAGTGTGTTAAAAGGCGCTGAGTATGTATTGACAACTATGATTCCACTGTATTACTGCCAAAACATTTCATATCCTTGTGAATAAATAATGCGAAATTGAACCTCGCCATTTCACCCAACACAAGTCTCAATGGTAAATTGGATTCATTTGATAGGTGTTCCATCCGAAGCATTATTTGAATTACCATTCCACAAAAATGTAACCAACACTAGATTCCAAATGAAGGCGCTGTCACACGCGATATCACAGTCCAATATAATACAAAATCACGAACTCGCAGTCTTGGGAGTAGATCACTACTTTATATACGCTACTAAACAAATTCTTCTGAGATCTCAAAATCACAAAATTACTTTAGCAATAAACGGACTGTTCGGAATGCTCGTATCGGACCATTTGACGTCGATGACGTAATATCCAGGCTGTGTGACGTAGTAGATGACGTCATAGAGGTTATCACCTGTGTATGTCACCGATGTTTCTCGAACTGTGAATGGTCTGGGCCCGTTAATTCCGACTGTCAGATTCCCGTCCCCAGCACCGTCGACAATAACCTGTAATCATAACATATAGACCTATATTGATGACCAGCAACAGTTCAAAATGTTTTCCCTGCGGAGTCGTCCTGGCCGGTGGTAGAGCAGCACCGTATTAGAAAACGAGTGCCGTATTGCGACCAACAGACAAACATTGTTTATATATATTTATATTTATTTTGGATAAATGAAGAGAGGAAAATTATATACATATGCCAGAACCAGGCTTTCGGATTTACTCAAGCAAAAACCAATTGTGAGTATTAGCCCTATCTAGATCAAAAAGATGCTAATTTAGCGTCCCTGTGTCCGTGTTTTATGAAGAGAGAAAATTGCCGTCTTCACTCGGTAAGAATTCGGGACTCACTTTGCCGTGAGCCTCTGTAGCTCAGTCGGTAGAGTGTTGGGCCTGTATAACCCAAAGGTCCCGGGTTCGAATCCCGGTTGAGGCAAGCACATTTTTCTCTTTAAATTTATTCAAAATATATATATATATAACATACACATTGGCAGCTTCATTGTTTTGGGGAATTCAGTGAAAGAACCCGTTTTCTTTATAGAAGGTAAACATGTGAAGTTTTTTATGACTGAGGGTGGAAATGGATATGATAAGAGAGTAATGGGACCTAACAACAAATTATTCCTCGGAGTATAATTTCATTTCCCTACACTGCAAGTTATGGAGACAAATTCGCGTACTTTGTTTGTTACTAGGGTCACTAAATACGAAATTAAATAAGGATTTTATGAAAATGCATAATGAAGACCTCAGTGGCAAGTGATGACATAGAATGATAACCCGATACATCTACAACATATCGAACATTTGACAAGTAAATAAATGATACATATATATTTGATCCTTACCTGAAAGTTTACGGGAGTTTCCACTATGCCATTTTGAAGGCCAGCTCCCACAGCTCGACATCTGGACGGGGAGCTGTTCCCAGGCTGTGGATCATTCCAATCAGCTTCGCCCAGCCCTCCCTCTGCCTCTTTATCCTTCTCTTGTTCCAGCATAACAATCAGATCCAAAAACTCTCGTGCTGGATTGACGACAGTAGCCCCATGAGAACAAACTGTCTCACATATTTCAAAGTGCGCTGGAGGTTTCCAGTAGTCCAAGACACAATCAGTTTCAGAAAGACTAGCATCGCCATTAGCGTCGGAAAAGTCATTGAAGGGCATCGGATGACTGGATGAGTCGAAATACAAACCACCAAAAATGTGGTTGTCCGAGTCGCGTAAAGTCCCATCTGATCGACGTTCATCACAGACATCAGTATTGGAGTCCGCTACATCGGGCTTTTCGTGTAAATTGCTGAAGATGTTAACCTGGCTCAACAAATCATCCCTATGGCTTTGAGAAAGTCCAAACCCGCAATAGGAATCTTCATTTAGAGTCGACGATCTTTGGAAAATGAGTTTGCGCTTAGGCGTCGAAGAACCACCGTAAGATCTTCTTCTTAAAGCGACATCTCTTCGCTTCTCTTCAACCGAGGACGTAAAGCCTTCATAAGAGTATGTTAATTTGCAAAGTTCGTCATCAGAAGTAAACACCGGTGAAGATTGTTTGGGAGCGAAGATGTTGGCAGTATCATCATTTGATGTATCAATTGAACCATGGCTTGGCGAATCATCCAGAGCGAAAGAACGTCGCCTGAATTTGATTTTTCTCGACTGACTTGCAGACATTTTCGAATCGTTAGCAACTTCTAACGTTTCAGATGCTTTTTTCTGTTCGTGTGGCACAAAATGCTTTCTGTTATCACTGTTAACTAGATTTGACCGACTTGCTTTGGAACTCCGACTTGATGAACGTCGTGTAAATTTTGGTCTAGGAAAAGATTTTCTTTTTTCTAAGAGCATAGCTTTATTAAGTTCTGTATCCGAAAGACTACACGAGTCTTCGCGTGCTAATATAGCCGCCTTGGTCTTCTTACCATCAGAAGAAGTACGTATAACTCGGTTGTGATTTACATGCTTAACGTGTCGCGACGTGGGTCTATTCCTCGAGCCCGGTGTACAGTTCTCTTTATCTTCGTCACCAGACGGGCTATTACTGGCACTCCTTAGGAGACGAGGATCCAGTTCGATTTGTCCCTTGTATGGATGACGACAAAGCAAACGATGTCGGTTGGGGTTAGGCAAATTTTGTTGTGTCCGCCACGGTTTGCCCGGCGAAGAACATCTGCTATCGACTATACCACTGTCAATTGTCTCTACCGTGGATTGCCGTACTGGTCTAAGCTCCATCATTTGATTGTCTTGTAGCCACTGTTGCACGTCATAGTGTCCGTTTTCGTCCTCCGCTGGACCAACACGATCAACTGGTGGATCATACACTATCCGAGGTACGTTGTCCCCATACCACATAGACGGTGGATTCCGGTGTCTCAGACAGTTGTTATTGACTGGAGTGGTATCGCTGATCGACCCTGACTTATCTATTTTAATGTCAACTTGGTTGTGAATAACAGTGTATGTCTTTCTTTGTCGAATATTCGTCATTGGAGAGCGCCATCCTGTCGCCAATTTAATTTCGTCGCAGCCTACTTGAGTCCACTTGTCTGTCTTCGCTGTTGGAATTCTGATATGAATTTGGGATGTAAACCAAGTTGGAGGTTGTGTGCTTTTTTCTACATTGCGGAATTCTTCCGACGACGATTCCTCTAAGTTAGTCTGTTCTGAATCTATATGATATTTCGACTCTGGTGACATGTTAATAATCATTTTATGTTCATTAAATTTAGAGGCTTTGGGGATTTTCTTCGTTGTGCTATTAGATCGTATAAATGTAGGCAGGAGTTTGTCGCTATCACTCGATGATTCTATGCTTCCCTTTTGACACACAGCCACATCCTGTCTCTTTAGACTGCTTCGTCGGCTTGAGTGGGAAGATTTTGACGAGAGGCAGACAACGTTTTTTTGATTCACAGGTGCGTCTGGTTTGTTTTCTTCAACTGAGGCCGTACTCACCATTTTATCTGGTTGATTTACAGCATTGATTGCTCGCAATTCTTCAAAAGAATTAGACTGACTAGAGGCCTGTGATGGCAGAGCCGACATTGAATGGGTAATAGCTCTTTGGCTGACAAAATAACACACCTTGTTGAGACTGTCTGACTGTATAACCTTAAGCTGTGGACTATCAAGTGGAGGTTTTGTTTCCGCTGGTGTGACAATCTGAATATCCAAGTTTTTCTTCTGATTTCTTTGCACAGGTTTAACACTTACACAGTCTTCTTTATTCTGATTTATTTCCTCTAAATTGCTCTTAGTCCGATTGATTTCGTTGTTCATTACATTTACGCCGGCGGTTTCACACTCTACCAATCCTTGACATACATTTATTTTTCCTACGTCTATGCTGGTAGAAGTGTTTAACTGTTGATTGGTGTTGATATTAACATGAGATGTATGGTCAGAACAAACATCGTGACAATCCCCTAAATCGAGACATGCCTGTCTCGTGCAGTGTTTATCCGTAAGAGCATTCATTGCAGATTGCAATGCTTTGTCGACAATATTGTTTACAAATTCTTTGGTTTTGCCGGACACGTTATCACAGTCGCTTGATTCAGACACAGCGTGAATCGCTTTTGGGCTGTGAACAAAGGCACTTCTGTGTAGCATCGTTTCTTTGGGTTCAATTGCTTTAGTGCTTTGTTCACAAGGTGTTATTCCTGGCGTATTCTGGAAATTATTGAATTCACTGTGTGTTGTATAGTCAACGCTATTTTGTCGAGATATTCCGGGAGATTTTGTCATACTGTTTTGCCTTGATACTGAAGGTGATGGTCCGACCTCGTTAATTATAATATCTTTTCCGCCCTTAGTTACAACCCTTCGTAAAACACGTCGCCTTGTTACAGTCCTTTGTTTCGTCAGCTTCGCTGGAGTTACAATCTGGCCCACGTCAGCGAAATCATAGCCCTTGGGAACGTTAGTATTATTATTACTTGTATCAGTGGAAATGCTTTCTCCTCCATTGAACGTATCCACAGAATCAGTTGATTTCTTTCTTTGAGCCAGTCTTTTTTGGCTCTCTTGGGAAAACTGCTTCACTAAGAGAACCGCTGACTCAGCAATTTTAGCAATAAATGGACTTCCGTTGATATGATGACCCTGCCAGAATACAGAGATGTGATGCTTCCCAGTGCTTCGAGGGACGTAGCTTACCAAATACTTTCCTTCTCCAACACATTGGTAGTCGAATGGAATTTTCTGAAAGTCCTTATCATCTAGAATTTCTACACTCTTTTGGCGAATGTATGTATTTCCCTTACTATCTTCGATATATTTCACATCCCCATTACATTGAGTCAGTGTTTGTTTCCTTGACACCTGCTCTAGATCTTCAGGATTGAGCAACCGTGACATTCGACGAGTTGGGTAAAGGCTCATAATCTTTTCGCTACAAATTTCATTGTTTGGGCCTCGGATTTCTATCTGTAAATCTAGCAAGCCATTGGCGTCTGCGAAGATATGAAACTTGCATCGCTTGCCCACGAGCCCCATTAAAAGCCCGTTACCTGTTGCCTGGCATGTCTTCATGACTCGATCTATACTGTCAGAACTTGGCACATACGATTTGGAGGATTTCTCAACTTTAGGAACCTTTTCTGATCTTTTCACTGCTGCCCATTTGATGACAGTCAACAGTTGTCTAATCTTTGGTGATGTGTGTTCGTCAGCAATCGCCATTTCTTCCGGAGTAATTATCCCCTATGGATGATAAAAACACACAGTTAACCAGATATTTTAGCCGCGTTACAAATGAACCATAATCTGTCATTTTGTTAGTGTGTTTGGGGATGGGGAAGTTTGACTGTGGTGTTGGAGAGAGGGGGGTCGGGGGGGGGGGGGGGGTCGGAGGGGGATACCCTATATTCATTTACTTGCTAGAACATATATTAGTTACATTCACGTTTCCTCGACTGAGATTCGTACTGAAATCAAACCCAAACATAGCCAATAATGAGAAAAAAAGACCGGTCGATTGATCGATTAATAAATTAATTTACAAATTACATGGTGCTTTGATTTCAATAGTTATCATTGAGTAATACGTTTTTTAAAAATGTTGTTGTAGATAATTCTATGTTTTACCGTAATCCAAAGAACCTTGAATGTGCAAACAGCGCTTTATGTCAGCTTAGTTGGTGTCTTGGTGCATAACACAGAACAGAAAGACGTGACAATGTGTGGATAGCAATAGATATGACAGCAACATAATTATAAATATATTATTTTTAAATTCGGTAAGCGTTATTAGGAACATTGAGCTGTCTGCTAAAACAGTTCCTAAGAGCAACATGTTTAGTTGTGTCAATTTGACTATGCGCTGGCACGCACAGGTTTACCACAAAGAATGGTTTGGCTTCTTCGAGGATCAAAATTGTCTATTTTTTTAAATTTCTTTATAACAAAAGTTTGTTTTTGTCCTGCATTTAGTGAAAGAATTATGTCAAAAATTCCATTTAGAAGTTATTTAATTTTAAGTTTGAAAATGTTGATTCAGTTCTTTGCAAGTGTACAGCTGGATGGGTTTTGCACGATTTCTAACACTTCATTTTTTGTCGAAATTTTATTTTTCAACTCTGTTTTCTCGAAAACCCTTTTGAGCTACACCCGTGAAATTCGGCATGCCTATTAGTGACATAATGATCTTGTAAAGTGTATCTCCAATTTCTTTTTTGCATAGTTCCCTCTTTACAGCAATTTTCCTAAAATTATTTATGAAAATGGGACTTTCTGAAAAATTAAAAATTTGTAAGCCGAATGAAAAACATCCCTTTACTGGATTATTATGTCATTAATAAGCTCGCCGAATTTCACGGGTGTAGCTCAAAGGGTTTTCAAGGTTTTCAAGTTGAAAAGTGTAAAACCTATCCAGTTGTACACTTGAAAAGAACTGATCAACATTTTCAAACTTAAAATTAAATGACCTCTAACTGGAATTTTTATATAATTTTTTCACTAAATACGGGACAAAAAACAAAATGTTCTAATAAAGAAATACAATTAAAATTGACAATTTTGACCCTCGAAGGGGCTGTCCATCCTTAACCATGCTGCTTATTCGGTAAAACAACGACCTGCTAACCACACTCGCTGAAAACTCTGCGAAACCGAGCCACCAATTACACCTCCTGGGTTTTTCTATGCAGCTTTGGTATAAATGGACCCGATCATAATCTGTTCTTTGAGGTGCACTACATAACTTGGCTAGTGTTGTGAACAAACAATCTCTCTTGCGGAAGATGGTCGCAATTTTTAGGAAAATTTACATTTTGTCACTGTACGCAATTCAACCGCTTTGTTACAAGGCTGTAATACATAACAATGGTCTTGTTCAAATGGATGGGCAGAGCATATACTAGTACCTGTACTTCCCGGTCGTTGTCGGGATCTTCGGCGGAGCTGTCGTACAGCTGATCTTTAGAGAGATAAGAAAGTAACCTTCCGTTATCCATCACGACAGGGTTTCAATTTATCGGTTTCGCTAAAAATCCAACTACAGGTCTTCGGGTATTAATGACATTCAAACCACTCGTGGAAACTATCATTATCGATGAAATGGTGCGTTTCTCACACCAGGTATACACGTGCAACTTACGTGCCGATTCAAAATCCTTTCAAATGTCAGAAGCTCGACAAGAGACATGTTTTATCCCACTACACTAATTGCTAGTAATCAAAGCCGTGCATAGCCTGTACAGAGAGACATCGTGGCTGGTATAGTTTCAAGGGCTTTCGTTTTTGGTAAACATTTTTCTAAATGTAAAAAATTCTCAGATTTTTTGTCAACATAAATTAATATTTAACCTGGCGTCACATCTGCTCGGTTGATTACCCTAAAGATAGCAGCTGTCAATTCGGATTGTCTGCCAGCTAATAAACATGATTGATGGCTAGATCTGACCCCCTAAAGACATTCCTATACTCCTTATTCAGTATTTATTTATCGTTGTGTTGTATTCAACACTGCATCAACAACGGTATGTACTTAAAACTAAGGGCAAATAAACACTACATCCGCATTGTTGTTTTATCTTTTGTTTCTCAACGACAGTGCGTGTCGCATTGGATTCTGGGACAGCGTCGGCTTAAATTCTCGGACAATGTCGCCTTAGATTCTTGGACAGTGCCGCCCTGGGTTCTTGGACAGTCGCGCCGATGGGACATGTAACCAGGCAAAGTTAACAACTGAATACAGCGCTTTTGCGTACGGAAATCTCTACGAAACCGTCCGACTCAGACTGCGCAATGGCAAGGACGGTCAGTGACTAGACAATGGCAGCCACACTATCTACTATTTTTGCTGACCAAGGCAAAAGCTGTATCTATTACTGTGATTAAACAGCAAAAATAAAAAACACACAGTATGTTCTGTTTTGGCGACTAAGGCAACAACGGTACATCTATTAATGTGCGATTACCAAGGAAAACACAATTGAATGCAGAGCATTGAAACGATTGCAGTCCGTTTTATCTCAGTTAGTTCTTTGTGTCAACATCTCAACACTCATGCATTTTTAAACACTGTGGCCGGTATAACTGACAAATGTAGCCAACAGGTTAATATGACAACTTGGTATGGCATATTGCACTTGTGTGGAGAAGATGTACGACTCTGTCCTGGTGTAGGTTTTGATGTTAGTAAAACGGTTAGTAATGCGCTAAACAATATATCAACTTATCAAATGCACAATTCTGCCAGTTAAACTTCAGCCGCCTGTACACCGTGCATAAAGAGATGCTGTAAATTGCCAGTAGATACGTGATAAAGTCTGTTACTTTTCTAACAAATGGCCAATATTGCATTAGGCCCTTATGAAACATTTACGTTTAATATATCATCTACATACACGTGTGTTCACACAATTATACAGTTAAGTGGTTCGCCGTTAGCTTTCGCTATGTCTCCACAACTCTGGGTCAAATTGGAAATACATATTCATTTAATTATCGACAACCGAGGGAAATATTCCAAATCGTTAAATTGTGGTCATTGAGAGATGAACGTCACATGTCCAGTAAAATATTAGTCGACCTCTGGGATACAGTAAATCAAAACCTTACGGTAAAGAAATGTTTAAATAAGCAGCAAATTCCCTTAATACTGGCTATCGTGAAAAAACTCTCTGCTATTGAACTCGTCGCGGGAACTGTTTGTACATCCAAATGAAAACATAACCACCACTTTCGTTTAGAAATGGCAGTAATTTTTAACATCCAGGTTTATGGAAATAAAAAAGGCTATAAAACTTTTGACACTTCTGAATTGAGGAAAATATCAAACATCTTCCTACAGCGTTCACTAAAATACCTTTGTACGACTCTTCAAATCGTTAAGAGAGTTTTGTGTGAGTTCAAGCAATATCAACTAACACTGTTACTTAAAACTTCACAACAAGCACTCGGCAATCTTCGGTCGGAAATGGTCGGGAAATGGTGAGGAAATGTGTTGACTGTACATTGCTGTCGTTGGGTTAGGACTGTTCCCCGAATAAAAGGAGGTCTGAGGAACTTCACAACAAGCACTCGGCAATCTTTGGTCGGAAATGGTCGGGAAATGGTGAGGAAATGTGTTGGCTGTACATTGTTGTCGTTGGGTTAGGACTGTTCCCCGAATAAAAGGAGGTCTGAGGAACTTCACAACAAGCACTCGGCAATCTTCGGTCGGAAATGGTCGGGAAATCGTGAGGAAATGTGTTGGCTGTACATTGTTGTCGTTGGGTTAGGTTAGGACTGTTCCCCGAATAAAAGGAGGTCTGGGGAATTGATCGTCAAAACATTATTGCCAACTTGTCACACGGCTGAGTCAGTTTAAAGACAAGACGGAAAACCCACAATAATCCATGATAATATAAAAAATCACAACCTGCAGTGACAAACTGCACACCGCCTTTTAGATTAGCCACAGGATAGCCCTGCAATACTTCGGATTAAGAGTCTCCGTGGAAGGGTTTGGTTCTCTGAGATAAAAAATATCCAACACTTTGTGGCCCTCTAGAATACATGTAACATACAATGAAGATAATCTATATATCATCACACGCTATAATAAGAAGACCAATACAAAGTCCACAGTATCTCTTAAAGGCAGCAAATGCGTGGGTTTCTTATCGTTTTTAAATAACAAGCATATATCCGCGGTGGAGAGCATTGAGTAGCTCGCTATACCATATGTTATTATTATACACCATCGATCGAGTGTTGATTACACGGAGACCGTTAGCTACATTCGCTGGGCATCCACGCTTGACAACCGCACAGAACCCATAATGCCTTATCGGTTGCATTTCACTAACGAGCGTGTCTTTCATGATACGCCATAAAGGCGTCTCTGTGCCTTGGAGTTAGAATCAGACTTTTTTTACAAGCGAAAGATATCTAGATGTGCACAGCAAGATTACAGTCAGATCGTGCAGGGAAGGCCTAACGTGACGAGCTTAGGTGGTCAATTAGCCGAAACAAATAGGATTCTATTCTGCTTTGTAACCTTCATATCGATCCAGCTTTTAACAAATGGCAGACTGGGATAAAAAGGTACCGTGGTAATCCTTTCGGTGTTTGGTTGGTCGGTTGATTTATTTGTGTTGTACGCAATGCTTAATGGTATTTCATTGATATGACGGCGATATATGTCAACAGAACATGGTACTAGCACAACCATTAAAATGAAGTAGGCCAACCCCTATAAGATCAGCAAGTAAGTTAAGCAAAAACAACATCGCTGCACTCCAAACAAACTTAACTCTTTCAATTCCATGCAATACTTATATCTGTTTGTTTGACTGGTGTGGGTTTAACGTCGCATTCAATAGTATTTGAACTGCATGAAGACAGATTGTCCGCTCTTACAAGGAAACCTCCAACGCGATTGCCGAAATCACATCACGGTAACTCTGACATGAGGTCTACTTGGGGACTCAATCCTGTAAGAGGTACATTGAAGAAGGATCCGTATTCCGGCAAGTTAATCACAAGACCAACCGTGGAATCAAGTTTCTAGCATCGCTCTCATCAGTTATTCGAATAGTTTCTTCTGCGAAAAATCGTAACTTTTGGCGCTTGGGGGGGGGGGGGGGGG
>JAQQZZ010028054.1:0-10855 GCA_030265115.1 Mopalia vespertina | reverse complement strand
ATATAGCCCTTCATTATTTGCCATATGTTTTGATTCTCAGGATGTTTTTTTGATTGTTTGATTGGGGTTTAACATCATAGTCAAGGGTATTTCACTTATATGACAACGATTTGTCTTCTGCACACTGTTGCTTGCCTAATTATGGTGGAAAACCGAGAGGAAATCTCGTAAGAACCACTCACACGATTGCCGGAGGCACATCTTGTGACTCGCTCGTAAACCTGATAGACGGACTCGATCCTGCGAAGCGTGCATCGAAGTAGGATTAGCAAACTACTAAGCCACAGCCTCTAGTCTGTTTCACAGGAAAAGACCAGATTAAGTACAACACCAATCAATTTAACAAAAATTCTCTTCTGAGTTAACAAAACTTTTTTTTTCTGTAGCTGCATCCTATATCATTGTAAAAAACAAAATCGAGGTATTTACCTGGCAGTGTCAATCTGCATCATGCCTTCTATCAGTTTGCCAAATGATTCAAAGTTTTTCTTTCTTAGATCTTCCTGGATGACCGCTATGAGGTTTTGAATATTGACTCCATTGTTGTCATCCCTTGGACTGAAGTGTCGTGCTAAGGTCATGATCTCTTGTTCAGTGAGGTCAGAGGTTAATTGTAGGATTAGGGAATGGAATTTATCATACGGAATAACACCTTTTCCTGAGGGGTCATGCTGTTGGAAGAATGTCTTCAGTTGGTCCTTCCTTTGAGAAGCCAGGGACTGAACACGCTGTGTAATCAGGTAGATGTTTGACTTGGGGAACTGTTCATAGAAATAAATAATGCATATCAACATACAATGGTACGTAGTAAATAATCATCTGATCATTTTCAATTTCAGTACATAATTTTCTCATTTGGTTAATTAAAGAATTTACACAGTGTTAGTGTTGGATTAGGAGTGGTTGATTACCATGACAACTTGCACAAATCAAAAACTTTTCTTAGTGGACCAGAAAGTATACAGGAACCACTATTCAGAGGAATATAATATAAAAGGTGATTTACACCACCCTGTTGATTTATACATTTCGTCTTCCTTATACTTTGAATTCTGAGGTATCTTGTGATTTTTTAAGTCAGTATTGTATAAGAGTGGTTTCCTTCACCTATGGTCTGGTCATCCCATAATATGTCTGAGTGAAATAGCTTCAAGCATGGCAGAAAATCCGGACGAAATCTAAAAGGAATATTGTTTGATTTATAAATCACACTCACCTCATCAAGGTGTTGCTCCATATAGTGGAAGGCATATTCATCAGCATCAATGAGAACAAAGTTAAAGCTGTTGAACTCTACTTTAGCTCCCACAAACAGATCACTGGCTCTGTAATAGGCAGACAACTCTGTACTGTACATTGGCTGGTTTGGCTTCTTTACACGCCCTCGCTCCAAAAACTTTCCTCCGATAATTCCTATAAACAACAAGAAAAATTATTAAGACTTGAGCTATATTGAACATCATTTTGCTTAAAAATATTTTTTTTAGATTCTAAACATAAATCTAAACTAAATAAAGCCATTCCACTTAACCGTATCAGGTTCACTCGAAATCTTATCTTTTGGTCTTCATAACAAAATAAATTTGAGCTTATGCCATGCATAAAAAAGCGCCCAATTTACCAGTTAAATTTCAGTGAGACTTTGTACTAGTTGGTTTGTTTGACCAGTGTTGTACATGATATGATGGATAACTAGCCAGATGTTTTCTGCACCATTGGTTGAGCTATCACTGAATAGTGAATAGCCCTATGTATGACATTAAATCATGGTATCACCAAACACAAAATTCAAACAACCAATAAAACAATATACCTGAATTCCTCACAGGTGGTTCAAAGACCAGGAGTGAATCGTCAGACAGGAAGTAAGAAATAATGAAACGTCGATCAAGATCAATTGGCTTTGCTGTGTCCATTCTGGCGAGAAATCTTAAAACGTTGCTTTCTAAGCCGTGTCGATCCTTCTCCATGAATTTCAGGAAATCTCTCTTTGGAGGTTTGGGTAGAAGGCCCATACAAGAGCACAAGGAATCCTCCTCACTGCCAAACCCATTGTATGGTGGATACTGCTTGCTGAACTTCACACCTGTTGGTTTCTTGTAATCAACTGAACCAAATTCCTCTGTGAATAGGACAAAATTGCATTCATAAATAAAAAATCTTAAGGAGAATAGTTCTGCATGGTTGCTTTGACAAACACTAGCCTGCCTAAAAGGGTAATGATCTTTATACAAATTTAAAGGGAGATAAGTTAGAACTAAGGGAGATCATATAATTTCAGATTTAAAGGGAGATAATTCGAGGGCTTTTAGAATAACTCTACAGGCTGCTTTAATAGATACGCGTAGATTGAATAAAATATTCAATGTGGCCCAAAAATATTTGATATTTACCATTTTTAAAGCGAAAGTATTTAATTTCAAAAGAAAAAGATTACATTTTAAAGTAAAAATATTCTGTTTTTGTTTTGTTTGACAAATATGGCACAAAACTAATTTTTTTTTTATCAGAGATTTACCACCTGAAAAATACAAATATAATCTTCATACCTATTCCAAATTTAGTTCTGTAATATTCTTTGGTGAACTCGTCACAGTCACATATCTGAAGTTTTCGGCCCCAGATATTGAGTACAGCCCCAACTGTTAGATCACTGTCATTGTAAAACTCTGTGTAAACAGCTCCAGTCTGAAAAAACAACGAATAAAAATCTTCTTATATGATCGAGTAAGTCTCTGTTTTTAAAAAACAAATTTAAAAAGCAATAGTAATATTTTTAATGGCAGCAATGTATTGTTTTTCATTTATTTTTTATACACTTTCCATTGTTATTATTTTTTACCCACTATGGATGAAGATTAAAATTTAAAACAATTCTTATAAAGCCTAATTTAAAAAAAAAAAAGCACTCAGAAGCTAACATTGTCTTTTTGTCGCCCATAGATGAAGAAATGTTCTCTATGCATAATTCTTTTTTTTGTTTCTATTTTTTTTTTTTAAACCATTTTGCCCCACTTAAAAGATTTTAACTATTTAATATGAATTAAGACATATTTAAGACCGAAAACAGAATTGAGAAATTCTGACGAACCTTTAAACTGTCTAGAATATAGCGACCTCCATGACCTGTAGGTCCAAACACGTTCAATACTGTTCGGTCAGTTTGCTCTCCTGGCTGCTTCAAGTCTTCTATATTTTTTGGGAGCTTGCCACGTCGTAAGAACATTGGGGCAGCATCTCTGCCTGAATTGGGTGGAATCACCTCCCGTATCTCAATTGTGTCATCAGCTAAGAAATAGTGTAATATCATTTCTCTGGGGTCCCCAAACATACTGTCAG
The DNA here is from genome assembly GCA_030265115.1 of Mopalia vespertina. Classification (NCBI taxonomy): domain Eukaryota; kingdom Metazoa; phylum Mollusca; class Polyplacophora; order Chitonida; family Mopaliidae; genus Mopalia; species Mopalia vespertina. Next base: position 7,516 of record JAQQZZ010028054.1, on the reverse strand, counting down.
TATCATCCCAATAGCAGAAAAATCGTAGAACATGGCGGTCATGGTCTAGGAATTGCTTTAGTGTGTCTTTCTTTTCGTAGGGTCTCAAAGGTTCCATACTGTCATCCATCTAAGAATATAAATAAATCCACAAAAAATGGAAAATTAAAATTCAGCAGTCAAATTATTAAATTTACAAGTGAAATTTTACATTAAATATTTGTCAATTTTTTAATCACATGATATTAAGTTTTCTTAAATGAAAGTATTGTCAACTTAACTTTTTACATATAATTTAAGTAAATTACATTTCATGAAATTAATTCAGACTGTTAAATCAAAATCACACTTCTTCAAAAATCGCTTGAATAAAATATTAATTATTTTCCGTACTAAGGCACTTAATAGAGAAATTAACATATATTTGATACTCTCAAGATGTCTGATACCTAGAACAACTCGAGATTGAGATTTGTTTACTAACTAGTCTCTGGGACTCATGAGATGATTCATCAATTTTAATCAATTGACATCCTTGTGCCAGTGTGATTACTTTTTAGAAATATATTTGATACTAGTCCTTTCAGATTTATCATAGATGCCATGTAAACTGGTAAGGTGGAAATATTAGCACCTTTAACATGTCATTATACTTACAGCTTTGCGGTACTGCATGTATGGGTCTGCTGGCTTTTCACTATCTCCTGGCATGCGGACGCCAAGTTTACGCATAAAGTTTTGTGTGAATGGGTCACAGTCTGTGATTTTGAAGACTTTTGAGTACAGGTTGATTTCTTTGCCAATAGTGAAATCTTCCACAGTGTAGAATTGATCATCACAAGGAGGTGGTTTTGAGACTCGGTGACGTCTGATCAGGGTTCCTACAATTATAGTCATCAGTATATCATTTATAAATTCTCTTTCATAAATTGTGCTCTGAGCTTCTAACCTACTACAATCTAAGGAATTTAATTACTTAATCATTATTTACATTAATCCATATGCAACAAATACTGTAGCACTACATATTGTATTGTAATATTCTATGAGTTGACTAACACATTAATGACTAGTTTCTTCAGTGACACAAATTCAATTTACTCTTATATTATAGAGCTGACAATTTTTTTATAGATGGAGAATCTTATGACTTATTAGAAACCAATTACCGCCCTGACCCAGAACTAAGACTGACGTCTCAATTATAAATATAAAAAAAAATTTAAAACCATAACAAAACAAAATGTAATAAATAATAATTTGAGTATATATTAAAAAGAGTTTGTTCATACCTTGAGGAATTCCACTGTTCTTCATGCGTGGCTCCACCACCTGAATGGAATCGTCTTCCAAGTAGAAATATATCTTACAATGTCTGACTCGATATTGTTCCTCTCGCTTTTCATGGACAGCTTCTTGGAAAAAAGCATCGAAACACAGAACTTGTCTGTCAAATGCTACCCATGATGGCAGAGCACTACCGTCCCCACGAGGTATCATACTATTTTTTGTCCTGACTTTTTGTCCAGGAAGTAACTCTCCACCAATTCCTGGTCTATCCTCCCCAAGTAACATTCCAACCCCATTGTTGTGACCGAAATGCTGTGATCTGTGAAATTTGTTTTTCCCAAGCTGTTAAAAGAGAAAGTATTAATTAGTTCATAGCTCTTGGATATGAATACAGTTTTGTTAAGAAACACGATTATACTTTTTAAGAAACAAAAGACTGAAAAACAAAACCAATGTTACAAATAGAAGCTAAAGATTGCTCCAGTGGTGTGACTGGTGTCCCATTCATCGGTTATTCACTTACATTACGATGGTGGATTCAAAAATTAAATAATCATTGTAATGCAACCATAAAATGATTTGCTCTGTTGGAAAATTAATGTTCCTCCAGTGGTTCGATAGCATGAATATCCTAGAAAAAAGCTTCCCTTAGACAGAGTATATAAAAAGATAAAAGCATCCTTTTGACTAAACTTTCAGTACTATTGTGATAATTTATCAATACTTTTGTTTTCATAAAATATAAAAAATAAAACAGTTCAATACATGTTACAAATACGTGTACTTTCAGTACAAAAATCAACAAGCAAAATCAGAACTACCTCTACAACAACTACAATTAATCACAGCTATAGGGATAAAACATATATTCTATATAATATTCCTAAACAATCATTTACCAGCTTTGTTGGGAACTTGTCAGTTCAACAACTGCAGCATAGCTCTGCATTGCACATGTTTATTTTTGTGTTAATCCTAGAGCATCTATATAATAATATAAGTCAGTAGAGTGTTGGGCCTGTAACCCAAAGGTCCCGGGTTCGAATCCCGCTGGAGGCAAGCAAATTTTTCTCACTTCATTAATTCAAAATATATAATAATATAATATGGCAAATGCATTTTGTAATATTAAACAGTTTACAGTATGATTAGAATTTGCTACAAGCACTTGTGGAACATAAAGAGGTCTATTTTAACAATTTAACTTTCCAGTAGACAGGAGGGATTTAAATGTGTCAAACAGTTTATGGCAACTCAATGTACTGCAGGTTAATTAAGTACAAATTTACACTAATTTACTAGCGTTGTACAAATGCAGCATACATTGACTGAACCGAGTCTGCTTTAGCAAATGATTATAGTACTTTTTTAAATTACATCAGTAAAAACCTTAATATACAGACATGAGAATGATTTAAAATGAAGTACATTGAAATTTTTTAATATTTCAGAGAATAACAGTAGTGCTGCAGTATAGCGCCTCCCAAAGACCCGTACTCAAATGACTAGGATAGTTTTAAGAAAACTCCTGGTGTTAACTTAATAAATATACTGTGTACCCATTTTAATTTTAAACAGTAGACGTTAGGGCAAATCAAAAGATTTGTGTTAATTCTAAAATATTCCTACACGTTAATCATTTTTTAAAGAACTGAGGCCTGTGTTATGAGGCGAGTAAAGCTTACATCATCTTCTTTATTGACATGGTGACAGATCTTTTATGATTTTGACATTTTTGATCTCCTATCAACAAACGGTTTTTCATTAAATATCTGTCACTAGACACAATGCCTTCACTGATGAGCACCAAGGTAATATCATTTGACAGAAGCCATACACACTCAGTCTCTGTAAGGCAGGCTGCCAGTCAATTTATCCAACATGATAAATATCACATGTCGTCTGACTAAAGGAACTAGATATTCCTTTGTCTAATAATACTACATATTCATACAGATCTATTTTAATTTGACAAACATACCCAATATATTGGTCTTGATAACTGGAAAAAGAATTCAACATTAATGGACGATTGATAACTGCATACTTTTTGTTATCATGACAGACTAAAACATATACACTGAAGATGTCAGTAGATCCGGAGTTCTGGGCCTCTGTAATATAGTCCATCATATTATATAAATGTGTCGTCTTCTCCAATATAGTATGCCAAAACATGCAGTCTTTAATTCAGACGATGCCATTATTGGCATAAAGTTTCTTTTCGCATTTAATAGGCCTACATACATACATACAAACCATTGTGTTTCAAGTACAGTATAGGCCTACATTTATTATTTTACAGTCTGACAGTATAATATACATGCTATATAATGACGACAACCTGAATCTACATTATAATGTCAGACACAAAAAACACATTTGAGGAACAATCTAATTAAAATCTGAGAGAAATAAACTGGGACAAATCTGTTACAAATGAAATGCCCTAAAGTTGAGAGATCGTGGTCGAGAAAAGTTTTGCTCTCGTTCGGCTCGATGCTTATAACATAAACAGCCTTTGAGACAATTAATTGACAGCTCGATGAATTTAAAAACTACTTACTGCGGCATTGAAAGAATAGCCAGGTAAAAACGGCAACGACATCTTGCAATACGTAATGTTGTGTTTACTGAATACGATCCTTTCCTGACGTTGGATCGCAAACTGATGCAGGTTGCCTGCTTTCACGGGACTACAGTTTATATGTAACCATGGGAGCAACAATCGAGGACTACTTTCGTATCGATGCGCCAATTTAGAAAATAGTTTTTAAGAGCAATTGTGCCTCATAAATACTAAAAATATACTTTTATATAATAATTCTCAATTAAATGCAATTTTATAGGCCATTTGCACTCAATTACATCTTGAAATGTTATAAAACTATGTGAACTAAATTAGAGAAAACCGGAAAACCTTCCACTTTGTTTACAATGGCGACGACCCGGAAGTGTATGTACTTAATGGGGGTCAAGGTACATGTGCAGACGAGTTTGAAATTGCGAGCCGTGACTGTTTAATGACATTTGATCATAGTTTTGTTATTTTCGAAGACAGATTTCAATATTTCGTTGGCCTACATGTTATACATCAATTTAAACAGCATAACTAAAGTATTTAGTACACCTTCATAACGCTATATACTATATGATCACGATCTGGTTAGAAATTACCTTCAGTTGAAGGCTCAAACACAGGGCAAACTTCATAAAGTGTAAGCTTATATTAGCTTAAAAATAACATTGTTTATATCTTGTTTTGAATGGATTTTTTTTTTTAACAATTAAAGCTGAGAAATGGCATTTAATAGAATTACTTTCATTTTAAAACTTATGACCTTGGTATCTAATTTTTTTTTGTTTATGTAATTATTTGTGGATTGCCTTTCTTGTGTAGGCTATGTATTTCTTATACGAAAACATTTAACATTTAAGCTCCGCAACCAAATTTTGTTGAACATCTTTAAAATTCATAAATTGCAGTAAATTTGGTTATTCTCAGAATAATTTACCTGTAAACTTAACCTTGCCGTTCCTTGATGGGTAAAATACTTCATCTCAAGCTAACTTGTCTTCTGTAGCATGATTGGGCACTCAGTTATTGTCATATTTCATTCACTGGCCCTAGGTGTCATTTCTGTCCCTGATCTGAAACATCAATGGTTAAAAATTGTGAAAAACTATTAATGAACATAGTCCATTATTGCTACTGTTTGTGATCGTATAATCTGTTGATTTACCTTATCCTTTCCCTTGTCATTATGTTCATTCATATGGTAGGTAATCTTGATCACACCTGCGTGTTGCAATACCATAAGAACCCGCGTCCATGGCTTAGTGGTTAGTATGTCAGACTTTTAATCCTATTTCCATGTACCGTTCATGGGTTAGAGTCCATCTGTCGACCATCAGGTATATGGTGGGTGGTTCAAGGGAGCTTCCTGATGTCCTGGTGCTCTCAGAGCCAAAGGCAGCCGATCTGTTTGTGGTGTCTTCATTGCGTCCTGATGTTGTCCTGTATTTGTCCCGTCTTGTCTTTGTTTGTTGCCAGTGGTGTTGAGGGTGGTTTCCTTCACCCATTGGGCTGGCATGTCGTCATATAAGTGAAATACCCTTGAGTACAACATTAAACCACAATCAATCAATCAATAGATCAATCAACCATCAGGTATATGAGTGATTCACTCGATGTGGTGTCTTTGTATTCATATTAACTGGGTCCTGTCGTTGTCTTTGTTTTGTCTTTGTTTGTTGCCAGTGGGGTGGAGGGTGGTTTCCTTCACCCATTGAGCTGGCACGCCATCATGTGAGTGAAATAAACCCCTATCAAACAAACAAACAATATTATATGACATCGGCAATCGCAAGGGTGGTTTTTACAAGGCTTCCTCTAGGTTTTTCACTGTATTCAAGCATGGAGCCATGTGAAATGATTGATTGGTGTTTTATGCCGTGCTTAAGGGTATTTCACTTATATGACAGATGGGTATTCCAACAATAATTGACACTAGCACAACCAAGATATGAAGCATTTCCGTAATGTTAGAAAGTTAATTTTTCGGTACCTTGACATGCTGCACTAATATCATATGGAGCTATATATATACCGGTGGAGGCAAGCAAATTTTTCTCTCTTCATTTATTCAAAATATATATATATATTTTTTTTTTTTAATTGTAAACATGGTCACATATTTGGCTAGCACGTGGTCATATAAGTGAAATACCCTTGAGTAGGACGTTAAACCCCAATCAAACAAACAAACAAAACCAATATATATATATTTTTTTTTAATTTTACACATGGACACATATTTGTAGGGCCCCACATGTACCAGTACTCTCTAATTTGTACATTAAACTGTAAGTGGAGAAACTTATTCAGATAACAGCAAGATCAAATGAATTAATTTTCTGTTGAGTAAATACAATATTTGTTTTATTTCAGATTACGTGTATAAACCTGATGTAATGTCCAAACCAGCCAGGAGAGAGCCTTGTAAGAAAGAGGCGTGTGATATACAGAAGTGCCTTCAAGGTAACCTTAAAGCCTAGAGCCAATTCCCACATCTTGTGTCGATAATTTCCATTGACTCATTTGGGATGTGATGTTTTTTTCCTAGACACTATAGACAGTGACCTTTCATGACCCCCACCTGATAAATCATTGCATGTCATTTGCTATAGGATTATCATTATGCAAGATCTAACTGCTACAACAACATACAGGAACACTAATTCAGGCAGGGTGTAATTATCACTTACAGACCAAAAGTTGTTAATAGTGGGATACAAATCCTGGTGTCTACCAATTGTAAAAGGATGAGGTGTAAAGCTGGGTGTCTGCATTTTGTCAAAGGGTAGGGTAAAGGGCTGGGTGTAGGCATATTGTGACTGGGTGGGGTATAGGGCTGGGTGTCCTCATATTGTCAAAGGGTGCGGTATAGGGCTGGGTGTAGGCATATTAAGACTGGTGGGGTATAGGGCTAGGTGTAGCCATATTGTGACTGGGTGGGGTATAGGGCTGGGTGTCCCCATATTGTCAAAGGGTGCGGTATAGGGCTAGGTGTAGGCATATTGTGACTGGGTGGGGTATAGGGCTGGGTGTCCCCATATTGTCAAAGGGTGCGGTATAGGGCTGGGTGTAGGCATATTGAGACTGGTGGGGTTTAGGGCTTGGTGTCCGCATATTGTGACTGGGTAGGGTATAAGGCTGGATGTTGACATATCGTGACTGGGTGGGGTATTGGGTTGGGTGTCCGCATATTGTGACAGGGTGGGGTATAGGGCTAGGTGTCTGCATATTGGGCATAGGTGGGGTATAGGGCTAGGTGTCTGCATATTGGGCATAGGTGGGGTATAGGGCTGGGTGTTAACATTTTGTGACTGTGTAGGTTATTAGGTTATAAAGCTATATGTTGACATATTGTGACTGAGTGGGGTATAAGGCTGGGTGTTGACATATTGTATCTGGGTCAGCATATTGTGACTAGGTGTCACGGTATTAGGCTGGGTGTTTGGCTGTCAGCATTTGTAAAAGTGTGGGGTATAAATCCTCATATAGTGTGCACTGTTAGGTATAAGACTGGGTGGCAACATGTGGTGACTAGGTAGTCAGGGATTGAAATAAGGGCTAGTGACCATTGATAAGTGATCATCAAAATGTAGAATAAAATTAAAGTAACTAATCAAATTACTTGTTTTCAAATTGAGCTGTGGGTGTCTGGATGAAGCTTTTGTTGAC
>JAQQZZ010028043.1:0-10855 GCA_030265115.1 Mopalia vespertina | reverse complement strand
AATTATACAAAATAATACAGAAACAATGATGCAATTATACAAAATGATACAAAAACAATGATGCAATTATACAAAATAATACAGAAACAATGATGCAATTATACAAAATGATACAAAAACAATGATGCAATTATACAAAATGATACAGAAACAAGGATGCAATTATACAAAATGATACAAAAACAAGGATGCAATTATACAAAAAAATAATAACTTACAGGTGAGCCAAAGTTGTGTCCAACCTCATGAGCAAATGTCAGCTGTGAGACCTTAGGTGGGACGGGTTTTCCGTAGTTAATCAATGTGATTACACCTGTGTTCAAGCTCTTCCACACTTCCTTGTTGCCCTCAGGGTAAGGGGCGTATCTCTCACAAATACCACCCTTAGCATCTGGAAATACAAATTAAACAAAACATTAGAAGCATCAAAAGCCAGGTGGTTGAGTGGTCTAGGTGGCCGGTATTTATTGCTGGCGTTTCACTGCCTAACTCTGAGGGTCATGGATTCAATTCTCAGATGGGTTTCAACCTGCACAATTTTCTGTACTAAGAAGGTGTATCACAAAACAGAAGAGGACCCCTTATAAAAACCATCTCCATGATAGCTTGAGCCACTAACTACTGAACAACTACCTATTAGGATAAATACTAAAATATCAAAACTAACTATAAAACTAACACTAAACAGGACTGACTTACAAAAAATACTGGTGGGGTGGTTACCAGCAGCCATTGTACATGACTAGTCCATGGTTATTTTTACTGGCCTCGGTTACCAGTAGCCATTCTACATCACTAGTCCATGGTTATTTTTACTGGCCTCAGTTACCAGTAGCCATTGTACATCACTAGTCCATGGTTATTTTTACTGGCCTCGGTTACCAGTAGCCATTCTACATCACTAGTCCATCGTTATTTTTACTGGCCTCGGTTACCAGTAGCCATTCTACATCACTAGTCCATGGTTATTTTTACTGGCCTCGGTTACCAATAGCCATTCTACATGACTAGTCCATGATTATTTTTACTGGCCTCGGACCAACAGACCAGTGTGAATTCGGATCCCTGGGGAACACAATTTGTCCTTGTAATGTAACTATAGTGGTTACTGAGAAAGTCCAGCCCTTCGTGGCTTTATGTCCCCCAAGTATGGTCTATATTTACCAGATATAATAAACGTGATCTATGTATACTTGTATTATTTTGCATATTTGTATGTTTAACTGTAATTATATAAACTGTTATAAACCAAATTAATCATGTTGCTAGTTACTGCTCTGCGAGCCCACCCAGGTTAATCCTAGAGTGCCCTAAGAGAAATCAATAATGTTGCTACTTACTGCTCTGCGAGCCCACCCAGGCTAATCCTAGAGTGCCCTTAGAGAAGTCCCGGTAGGTGAACACGTAGGCCAGGCAGTAATCATTATGGTCCTCCTGGGAGTTCAGGTTCAGAAAATTGCTCACATCAATATTTGGCTCACAGTAGGTGCTTTGAGAATTTGTACCACACTTTTCTGACTGATCAGTCATTATCTGAAAGGGAACAGAAATAAATAATTAAAAAAAGAATTCAATTGATATTACAAGAGTTACATTTTCACCACGCATTGCCATTAGTCGAGATTAGTTATCATCATAATATGTTATCATTATAAAGGCAGATGTGCCTAACGTAAATTAAATTTCTGTGCAAAGATTACCTTTTAAGTTGTATTTTGTAATACAAATTATTTTGAGAGTTTATTTTGGCGATTTCAATGTTTACATATTAAAATTTTGACAGATTAGAACATTAAAAACGGTACAAATCGTTTTATTACATAGAGAAAAATTCCGTTACAATTTTCTGACCAGTAATTGTACTTTCTTCTTCAAGAAATTTATTTTCCAGTATTCTCAGTTGTCTTTACTGTCAGTTTTGCTTTCATGTACCTTATAACTTACTTCGAGCAGTTAGGACACTCTAATTTTGGGAAAGTCCACCGAAATAACATGTAAGGCCCCCTGTGGTACAGCCTTTTTTCTGTCCCAACTGCTAGAAGTTGTAGGGTATTCAGAGTTGAGTATTTAATTTCTACTTTTTGTGTAGTATTTCAGATGTTTGGTGTATTTGTGTATTCACTCATGCTGCCCATGCACTATCACTATGTGGCAAATTTGGTTGAAGGGAGTGTGGTGTGGTTGGTTGTGGATCAGGTGGTGAGAACCAAGACAATCACAGGACGGAACACAAAGACACCACAAACAGATCGGCTTCATGTTTCCCCTTAGCTCTGAGAGCACCAGGGCAACAGGAAGCTCCCTCCTAACCGTCCATGTGATGGGTGTGTAACATGGCCCTTGTTGCCACACTTACAGCTGTTCTCTGCAGTGTGAAGGAGACACCCTGGTAGTACATGTAGCCGGTTTCTGACGGGTACGTCTCAAACTTGGTGTCAGAGTAAATCCTCTTGATAGCGTCCACATGGGTGGAAAATAAAGCCAGGATCTCATCCTGAGCTTGTTGATCATTCTGGGGAAATTAAAAAAAGATGAAAGTTTCAGATTTTTTGATAGGGTTTAACGCCATGCTTAAGGGTATTTTACTTATACGATGGCGGTGTACTCCAACAATAATTGACACTAGCACAACCTTTATTCACACTGTTCCTTGTTGTAAACAGGGTGAAAAACCAGGAGGAAACCTAGTAAAAGTCACCTCACAATTGCCTGAAGCCACATCGTGTGAATCCCGAGTTTATTGCGATATTGACCCTCAGAAAACGAAATTCAATATTATTAATATTATTAAACAAATACCTGATGCTCAACAGACAGAACCCGTGAACTTTACATTGAAGCTGGATGTGTAGCTGACATGCTAACCACTAAACCACAGCGAAGAGGTAAAGTATATCTACGTTTATAAGTTTTCAACGACATTTAGAAGAGGGGGGGACATAATTATACAATTTCTGGATAACCACTTCTTGTTTTGTGATAGAACACAACATTTCTATACATATGGCTGTATCGTCATCAGGTGTAAATTGACTAAAATGAGAGGTGGAAGCTATATACCAGTATAAAGTAGTTAAATCAACAAGGTCAAATGTTCCCGTGCACAGTGTGGACCATAATCATAGATAAGATTACTAACATGCTACATGTATAAAAAGATGCTAATTTAGCGTCCCTGTGTCCGTGCTTTATGAAGAGAGAAAATCGCCGTCTTCACTGGATAAGAATTCCGGACTAACTTTGCCGTGAGCCTCTGTAGCTCAGTCGGTAGAGTGTTGGGCCTGTAATCCAAAGGTCCCGGGTTCAAATCCCGGTGGAGGCAAGCATCATTTATTCAAAATATATATATATTTTTAAAACATTTTGATAATATAGAAAACTACGCAAAATAAACGGGACGTACAGTCGTTACTCCGTAATTGAGTAATTGATGCTGGCTGTGGTGAAACTTTACCGTCTGGAAAGAGAGGTATTCGCGTCATCCGAGTAGAGTTTGGCGACAGAGCAAAACAGTTGAGGTAAAACTAGAAAGCCCAGGTGGTAATTGTCCTTAGTTGTTCTCTGTGTGCCCTCAGCTGTCCCCCAAACACTGGGGTAGCCTCACATGTGCGGAGAAAAATGAAAAGCAGCGAAATAATAACAAAGTGATTGAAAAGCGCAGAACGTCTTACCGGCAATACGCCTGGGATTGACGGTGTCCAGTTACCATTGTGACGGGCACCCCACGTCGTGGTAAAGACGAGACTCCGACCCATCCACACATTCCTTATACCATTTTGATATTCCGAGCAGGTACATTTTTATTATCATAAAAAAAATTGAAACTGAATCCTTATACAGGCAATCTGGGTAAGAACATCGACACTAAAGTGTAATCTACTACCTTTGAAAATTGGGCTTTTGAATTCATTATTGACGTTTGTTGTTAGTATAAGGTAGCTACAATGTAGGAGTAGAGGTATACATGATGACACTACTGACATGCTTGCTATCAACAACATGTGTACTAAATTAAACAACACACAGAAAGGGTGACTAGTTATAGTCGCATGACGTGATTAGCTGGTACAATGTGTTCACTTCCGAATGCCCATAGCTTTAATTTTGCACTTTTGCTCAAAGCACTTTACTCACTTATTTGTAAGCATTTAAATTCCCCAGAACTATACCATAATTAGATATGGTTATACTCTTTTTTATTATGCATCCCTAGAAATGTCAATGTCAATCGTTTTGTTTTAAATTGTAAATTAGTTCACAGATAGATTTCCAAACAACGATTCTAATATGTCGGACGATTTATTGCATAAGATACATAGATATCTAGTTCGGATCCCGATGGAGGCAAGAAAATTTCTTTTCTCTTCATTTAATCAAAATATTCATTTTCGTTTTGTAATGAATATATCACTTGTCAATGCGCCGATTTAGAATCAAAATACAAATCAAATTACATTCATAGCAAAAATTAACTTAAAGTATATATAGTACACAAACAGCAGGCCAGATACAAACGAATCCTCCTTAGGTGTGCCATGTCTCTCATTCTCCGTGCAGGTGGTTAGTTGTATAGTCTAAATGTAATTATCTGAGGAATGTCGCCAGGAATCTGGTTGTGGAGAATGCACACATGTACACGGTTGTTTTTGTACTGAGCAAAAAACTGACAACATCCGGTATTTTACAAATTGCCAGTTTAGAGACCCGTCACTTTTCCGGTCATAAAAACTTGCAATGAGGATATAATTGATCACTTTCGACAAGAACTAAACTCATGAAGCTTGCTCTCCGGTTTTGTTGTTGTTCGCTTCCTTGTAAAATACTGAATAGATGTACGCCCAATTAAATCTCTATTTTTATCAGACAGAAAAATAAAAATAAATCATCATCTGATTGAAAATAGAGGTCTCAAACCTATTTGCTTTATTAATTTGTTGGTGTTTGATGTCTGAAAAAAAGTATTTGAATTTTACTTATCTGTTGGCATTTCTGGTCAGGACACACCAACAAAATTGAAAAGTAGTTATTTTCTTGTTAATAAAGTAAACTTTTATATTTATTCATTTCAAATATTTGGGGAAATTTTAGGTTTATCGATAAAATTAGTCCTCATTTATATATCTATACAGAGTGTGACTTTTGGTACAAAATAACAGTATAGTAATCTGCTTATGAGATGACTTGAGTGAACGTGCTTCCCTTGTTATTGTTCTAACCAGACTGGTATCTTTCGGGTCAAAACAATTCCTAATAGAATGATGTATAGATACATTTCTTATAGGCACACAAGTACCACAGACATCTACAACCACTTGCAACTTACTGTATGGAATACATAGAGAATGTTGTTTACGATGCCACTGTGGCACTCGGGTGTCTCACTCGCGGTGTCTCATGCACATCGGCATACTTCGAAGAAGCAATGTGCCATTTCAGAACTGATAAAAACAGCCACCGACAGGAGTCGTAATGTTGTCGAGCGATTAATTCATGGTAACGTGACGCCATGTTAACTAATTCAATTTGAATCATTTGTTCGTTTTAATAGTATGGTTATGGGTTGCTGTATCTATTTTAATGACAAATATCAAGAAAAAGTGTTTAAAAGAATTCATAATTTGTAACAGCGCGATTTGAATCGTATTCATCCGCGGAGTGTAAAGCCTAGTACATATGGTCAATATGGGGTCTCTTTACCGAGAGTTAAAGAGGTGCATATGGTACCGGTGTTCAATTTGGTTGGTCTGATGTGTAGCTAAGGGAAATCACTCCTCCTGTCATTGATGTGACCTCACAGCACCCCTCGTCAAATCTCGTCACATCTCGTCAACTCTCACGAGAATTCACAGCGCGCAAAACATCACGGGAAGACATCCACACCACCCCATGACAGCACACATGCTGTGACGGTGTGTCCGCCATGCTGGTGATGTGTAGTTAAGGTAGATCACTCCTCATGTCGTTATTGTGACCCCACAGCACCCCATGTCAAATTTCGTCACATCTCGGCAACTCTCGCGAGAATCCGCTGCGTGCAAAGCATCACGTAAAGATACCCACACCACACCATGGCAGCCCTAGGGTCAACCCTTCCTTTTTTAGTCATGCTGTGCTTATGATGTTATAACAAATGCTAGCCCAAATGACTTAGATTTCCCCACAATGACGCGTAAAGCATCACGGGAAGCCCTAGGGTCGACCCTTTCTGTTTTAGTCATGCGGTGCTACCCATCCGCTTCCCACTACATGATAAGTAACAACCCTTCCTTATGATGTAATAGCAAATGCTAGCTCGAATGCCAGGATGTCCACAGCCTGTTCACAGCGACATCTATACTTTCATTTGTAAGGGAGATAACTCGATGGACCCTCGTGTCGTTGTTGTGACGTTCACTTTATGACGCCAGGAGACACATTTACACGAAATATTGACGTAATGAGACATTTTTTCAACGGTAAAGTCATTGCATAAAATGGCTCGGTAATTTACACTGTCTATTACCCACCATCGTCAGCACTGGAATTACTTAAAGCCCTTCTTTTTTAAACCGCAGACTCAAAACACCCATTCTCCGTACTCGTATATAAGACTTGTGTTCCCTTTGTCTAGGAAACGGAGTTAACGCTTAGAACCACGGTCATCGCGTTCAATCGGTCACCGCACGTAGATGGCGCTGCTCTCATCCGCTCCCTAGTACTAAATAACGCACAGCTCTTACTTACCATGTTCTAAGGAGCCACCACCCGCACCTTTGTACATAATAACGTACATTTCTTCTTTGAATGTAATAAAATATTACTACAGAAATAGTAGAGGGGTATCAAAACGATACCCCTCTAATATTTCTGTAAAAAACGATTGTTACTTGATAACGTTAAACCCTACCTTATTATGTAATAGTAAATATGACTCGAGTTGCGCACTCTATACTACTCATAGTTCAACTTTCTTGTACTAATAATGTTCCCCTGTACAGTGTATCTACTGGTTTTTTCTGCGTTATAACGACTCACGAAAAGTTCCATATGTCGTGGAACATACTTCGCACATCATCTGAGGCGTCAAAGATTTAGTTGGATTCTATTTTTTTTTAAATATCTCGTGATAACACATTCCCCGCTGTGAAGATATTCCGCAGTTTCTATTGACATCTGTATTGGCTTCAGAAATATAATGTAGTCGTTAATTAAATTTTCGTATTTGTTCGGTTTCTTTATGCGTGTGGATATAGTGTGCGCACGGCGGTAAAATGACTTCCGGCAAACAAACTGTGCGAATTCATACACCTGTCACGACTGAGCTTAGTGATCATATCGCAATAACGCGAATCACGTGAGGTTTAGTGGATTAAATATAACAATGACCTTTGACCTTAGTGATGAAATAAGAAAAATGGCGTAATCAAAGAAAGACATCGCTGTACGGTCTGTAAAATTCTGTAAACAAAATCAGTCTGTATACTGGTAGACTTTGTGGTGATGGACGGCTGACTAAGGACATGTGTGTTTGGTCGTGTTTGTTCACAATAACACCGGTAATTGACTGGATTCAGACGAATTCATGCCAAGCGTGCTACAGTTGATCCTCGTCAACTCACCTCAAATCACTAACGCAATACCCGCATTCTTTCATTTACATACCACCATACATATATTGGCGACAGACTTTACAATGCCAGTTATATGAGATCTTGACTTGTTTAAAATGCTACGATTAGCCAATCGGTTATACGTGCTAGGTTACATTCAAATAAACGAGTTTTTATTATTTATATATATCTCGGTGGAGGTAAGGAAATTTTTCTCTCTTCATTTATTCAAAATATATATATGCCAGAACCAGGCTTTCGGATTTACTCAAGCAAAAACCAATTGTGAGTAATGTCTAGATCAAAAAGATGCTAATTTAGCGTCCCTGTTCGGGACTCACTTTGCCGTGAGCCTCTGTAGCTCAGTCGGTAGAGTGTTGGGCCTGTAACCCAAAGGCCCCCGGTTCGAATCCTGGTGAAGGCAAGCAAATTTTTCTCTCTTCATTTATTCAAAATATATATAACTGAACCAAACAGAAACGCTTAGAAAGAGTGGCTTATTGGATTCAAACTCTTCAAACTGTCTATCAACTGTGAATTAGGAAGCAGGTAAAGGGTCTAAAAAAAGAAATTATTCCATTTGTATTTCAACATGACCAACCAAGCACCCAGTTTGCTAGTCTCCTTTTACAGGAATATCAAACTCTTGTATCTAAAATGTCTACTCCTCTCTCACAAAGACCCATTATAGCATACAAGAGAAGCAAAAATCTAGAGGACCAACTGGTTAAGGTGAAACTTCCCTCTGTAGCAGATAGGTTATAACACTCATTCTCTAACAGATAAGTCCGTTGGTTAATCTCTATATCTCTGAAATACCAATTTGTGGGCTGATTTATTAACACATGCCGAATATCTTGTTGGTTACATATTAAACAATACTTTATACACCATATTAATGGTCATTACCTTCTCTCGATGTATCTGTAGATAACCCATAACACAACTCGAGATTAAAGGGAAAGACAACTGTTTTTAGACCTAAACTTATTATTTTTATTGCATATGTTCAGAGAAAACCATCTGTATTGCACTTGCAATCGAATAAGCATAGCCGTTAATTAGTTAATTTAAAAAGCGAAACTGACGACATTATTCGAAAACACAGTAGTTATATCATTCAACCGTGGCTATCCCCTATTGCCTGCACACGCCACCGGTGGATGCTTTCGTGTAAAGCCGAAAGTGAGGTTTCCGGCCCCAAGAGAAACAACAACAACAAACAACCGCTTGTACATATCAACCTGGTACTAAACACCGGATTTTTTAAAACCGCATGTCAGCTGAAAACATGCTAAACGTATGTGTTACTCAAAGAGCTATTTTGATATGTATACAACAGATTAACATTGCGCCTGGGTGACCAAGCTTGTGTTTACGCCGTGTTGTTATAGATGCCTTCCAATGCATCCATAAGCAAACGGACATACTGGTGACCGATCGTGTTTTCGAACAATGACGTCAGTCCCGCATGTTTAATTAACTAATTAACGGCTTCGCTTACTCGAATGCAAGTGCAATACAGATGTTTGTCTTTGAAAATATGCAATAAAAATAATAAGTTTAGGTCGAATAACAGTTGTCTTTCCCTTTAAGGTTTATTAAGAAACTTGTCTCTGAGAGTTTATCTAGAACATAAGATGATTCATCGATTTTATTTAATCTACATCCCTGTGCCAAGGTGATTGCTTTTTAAAAAAATAAAATTGCACCGAATTAAATTAGTCCTCCGATATGGGTATGAGCAATGTACAATCTCCACACACTCGGAAGTTTTCGAGTCCTCGGTGCACATCATCTCGGATAATTACCATCGTCGCTATTGTGAGTTAAATTCTTTTGTTTGTTTCAGATTAATTGGTTAACACAGTCCGTTAAGAGCATATATTTTACAGCTTCTATCTTTTTTTGGTTTCAGAACATAAAGTTATCCATCCTCTTTCAAATGTGCGCATTATAAAGCCGTTTGGAATTCGCTAGATTCATTTTAGTGTTTGGACCGTGTGCATACGGCGGTAAGTAGACTTCCGGTGAACAAATGGCATAATTTTGGTCCATAATTCATCCACCCATCAAGGTGGACTGTAGGCCTAATTGCTGATACCAGAGTAACGAGAATCTCGAAAGTCACAATTTTTTTCTTTATACACCGCATATAGCTTTCATTAATGCGCAATTCATATGAGGAAACAACCATATAGACTATTTACGCATGCGTCAACGAAAATCATAAAACTACTGAGATATTTTACTTTATTTATTGAGAAAAAATTGTAAATGAGGTGTATTAATACAAGGTAATTGATCATTATTTAATCTTGATACGCCATCATGCGGTTCGGTTAGCTCTTTACAAGAAATAAGGTAAAGATAAGTATCTATACACCAAGGGTGGGGAACTTCTAGACCAGGTGAGTCCCGACGTTTAACGCTATTTGAGACTTAGATTGTGGAGCTATCTGCCTCGCCTCTGGTGGCTGGCTGACATACCGATGACAGTTCATTCCTTAGCCAGACAACACTCAAGAATTTTTGCATTTTCAGAAAAAAACTTGAGACGATTTTTTTATGTAACGAAAGAATTGAAAGTTTTAGATCAAAGATTCGCAGTAAAGATGTTTATCCATTAGCAGTCTTGATATCAATGCTACCTACCGCAATAAATAAACTTGTTTTTCTTGAAGTTTTCAGAGACAGACATAGTGTGAAGTGTATTAATCACCTAGACAACAGAGGACCTGGTTATGTCTCTGGTGGTGGCCTCGAAGACACGACTACCGTATATGTGACGGGATTTCCAGGTCAACATTAGTCATGGTACCCTATCCATATATAATATTATTGTAGATAAAGAAAATTGTGTTTGCTTCCACCGGGATTCGAACTTGGTTCCCTGGCTCAAAGAGACATACAATGTAGCCTAGATACAGAGAGAGTGCACATAACTGCGTAATTTCAAGTTTTTAAACTTACCGGCTGTTATGGGTTCAATTAGCATGCAGTGTCCAATTATATTTGATATACTGAACTTCCTGGCACATTATATATGCCACACGAGACATGAAATCGCCCATTAGCCTTGTTAAAGCTACGGAAAAACGGTTTAAGTATATATGTTAGCATCTTCTCTAGCCAAGAGTTGTATTCCGAGCTACTCTGCATTACAATCCTTGGCGGATAATTCATATTTAATCGGACTCGGCTTCCAAGCGATTGATTGGATGCGTGGGAACCTCTACGCAACCAATCAGATGTTGTGGTACGAG